>PVJL010006048.1:37418-98262 GCA_004026885.1 Lyroderma lyra
ATATTTAGCTTCCCCCCTCCTCTCCCACCCCCTCCCCTTTCTCCCCTCCCTAACCCACTCGTCCCCAAATAAACATTAAACTATTGATTGTGTCCATGGGTTATTTGTTTGTTCATTTCTTTTTTTCTTTGCTTTCAGTTTTATATTCCGCATATGAGTGAAATCATGCAGTTCTTTGTTTTTTCTGTCTGACTTATTTGACCCAGCAATCCCCCTTCTGGGGATCTACCCAAAGAACTTGAAAACCTTTGTCCGCAAAGACTTATGTACCCCAATGTTCATTGCAGCGCTGTTCACAGTGGCCAAAAAATGACAGCCTTCTTTTGCCATTCTTTGACTGTCCTGCCTGTTGCCTGGTGACACTAGCATTCATTTGAATAATGCCATCTTTTGAGCGAACATCACATCTACACATTGCCACCATAAGTCAATTCAACTTTGAAATGTGATACCTAGGTAACATCTCTTTAACTTTGTGTACATTTTTTGCAAGCCCAGTATACATGCTGTTATGTATATGTGTGTGTGTGTATATATATATATATATATATATATATATATATATATATATATATATATATATATAATTGATGTACAATTGGCATGTGATATTATACTAGTTATAGGTGTTTAGCCTAATGACTTGATGTTTGTTTATATTGCAAAATGATCACCACAATAAGTAAAATTAATATCTATCACCACACATCATTATGCATTTCTTTTCTTGAGATACAATCATTAAAATCTACTCTCTTAGTAACTTTGAAATTTGCAATACAATATATTATTAACTATAGTCAATATACTGCTCATTGTATCTTCATGACTTCTTTCATTATTGAATGTTTGTACCTTTTGATCAACTTTATTTATTTTGCCCACCTCCTTCTTGCCTCTTGCAAACACCAATCTATAACCTCACCTCAAGTAGCTATTTATTTATTTATCTATTTATTTATTATATTCCACATGTAATGAGATTATAGAGTGTTTGTTTTTCTGTGTCTTATTTCTGTCTGACTTATTTCACATTTCATAATGCCCTTAAGATCTATCCTTGTTGTTGCAAATGGCAATATTTTATTATTTTAATGACAATTATATTCCATTATATATGTATATACATATATGGAACTGTTCATTATACATTATGCAATATATATTACATTTGTTTATGCATTTATACTTTGATAAACACAGAAGTCGCTTTCATGTCTTGGTTATTATAAATAATGCTTCAATAAAATTGGGTTGTATATATTTTTTCAAGTTAGTGTTTTAATTTTCTTTGCATAAATACCAAGAAATAGCATTACTAAGTCATATGATAGTTCTATTTTTAATTTTTTTGAGAATATTCTATCCTGCATTCCATTGTGGCAGCACCAACTTACATTACCATCAACAGTTCACATGTGTTCCTTTTTGTCTAGCTTCTTGCTAACATTTACTTTTGATTTTTGTTTTTGTTTTTTTTTAGTGATAGATGTTTTAACAGGTGTGAGGTGATATCTTATTGTGGCTTTCAATAGCATTTCTGAAATAATGAGTGATGAGCAATTTTTATGTAACTGTTGGCCATAAGTCTCTTTTGGTAAAATACCTAAGTTCTTCTGCCCATAATTTAATCACATTGTTTTTTGAAATTGAGTTGTATTAGTTCTTAATATATTTTAAATGTTAAACCCTTTATCACATCCATGATTTACAAATATTTTTTCCATTTAATAGGTTGCCTTTTTCTCATGTAGGTGGTTTTCTGTGCTGTGTAGAATTTTTTCATTTGATGTAGGTCTACTCATATATTTTTCACTTTTGTTGCCTTTACTTTTGGTGTCAAATTCTAAAAATATTATCACCAAACCAATGTTAAGGAACTTGTCACCTACGTTTTCATCTAGAAGTTTTATAATTTTAGGTATTATGTTCAACTGTTTATCTATTTTAAGTTAATCTTTTAGTATGGTGTAAGATAATGGTTTAGTTTTACTCTTTTGGATTTCACTGTTCACATTTCCCAACACCATTTACTGAAGACACTGTCCTTTCTCCATATATATTCTTAGTTCCTTGTCATTAATTATTTCACCATATATTTGTCTAAAAGTTGTTGTTTCTCTATAATTTCTATCAATTAGTTGTTCAGTAGCATGTTGTTGGATCTCCATATATTTGTAGATTTTTTCAGTTTTTGTAATTGATTTTTAGACTCATACTATCATGGCTCAAAAAATGCTTCATAAGTTTCCAATCTACCCATTATTATTAAGATATGTTTTATGAGGTAGTATCTAACTTGAAGTATGTTCCATGTGTGTTTTGGAAGACTGTGTTTCTTATTGCTGTTTTGTATGTTCCTTAAATTCCTCGGACATAACATTTACAGAAATATTTTCTTATTGAATTTTTTTCTCTAGATAATCTATCCTTTGATGAAAGTGGGTTATTAAAGTCACTTACTATTATTGTACTTACATTTATTTCTCCACTTAGATATGTTACTGTTAATATATTTAGGTACTTCTACGTTAGGCTCACAAATATTTACATATGTTATATCCTGTTATTTATTCTTTTATTTTTATGTAGTAATCTTTTTTGTACCCTATTACAGTCATTGTCATATGTCTACCTTAGCTTTCTTTGGTTTCCATTTGCATGAATGTCTTCTTCCATTTTTTCAATTTCTCTTCTTTTTTCTTTTTTTTTTTCAGAAAGACTGGTGGTATGTTTCAGTCTGCCATCTGTGTTGTGATCTGGGGGCAGTTGTCTGCCAATGTCTTTTTGTTACAATTCCATGCTACCATTTGTTTATTAGCAACTCCACTGGCCACCATAGTCATTCCAGACAATCACAATGCACCTCCTGGGCAGTAGCCATAAAACTGGGGCCATCAGAAAATAAAATAAAATAAAAAACTGAGGCACCAGATATGTGTATAAACTTCCCTCCAGAAGATACTGGCACTCTGGACCATGGCAGATAGAGAGTGTGAACATAGTACTAACCCTCCAAGGTCTCTGGAAAAGATTACAGTCAATCCTTAGATGTGTGTTTAAAGACTTGCCCCTCCTGCTGCACTTATGAAGATAACCTAATATGCCTTTTTCACAGAATGATGGCTTGCCTCAATATGTTTCCTCTGTTGTGCTTTGAGAGTGGTAGTTGATCAAGAATTCTTTCTCCTGTTAGAGCCAGAGAATCTAGAGGTGTCCACTGGGTGGCAGCCACAAAATTGGGGCACCAGACAAGGTCACAACCTCCTATCCGAAGATACCAGTGAGTTTAAGTGAAGCATGAGGAGAGCAAAAAGATGGCACCAGTCAGCCTCTGTCTTTGGAAAATATTTCAGTGGGATTCCAGAATTGAGTTCAATAAATGCCTGCCCCTCAGCTCGATGTTTTATTATAAGCAAATAAACCTCTTTCACAGTAAGTCTGAGTGCTTTTCAGTCAGCTACCTCAGTGGTAGACCCCCAGGTAGGTGAATATTTGTGTGAGAGCATTTTAAGACATGTTTTTTAATTCCATATAGAGAATCTAATGAATGCAATATCCACTAGCTTTCAAAGCTATATGTTTTGAAGGCTCATCTCTTAGGACCAGGTCTTAAAAATTGGGGTGACAAATAAGAATTTAAACCCTTTTATCCTCAGGGAGAAACTTGCATTTTTGAGTTACTTATTGATTGAGGGGCAGAGGGAGGTAGAAAAGATGGGCTTAATGGCTCAATTGTGTCTCAACCTCTCCTATGTGCTTGATGTTGGTTTCTCCTCATTTGTTCAGTGTATAGGTATCACTAAACTAGTTTTTATTTTTTAGGAAAAAACATGCTTTATATGTACCTGTAGATTTGGTGTGTCCATGAAAATAGGTGAGTTTAGGATCCTGCTGCATCACTATCTTGAACTAAAACCCTGAAAATTAATAATAATTGTAGACACAAATCCTAGATTATTTTATGAGCTCAAAGAAAACTCCCAATTACCTAGTAGATGGTAAAAAATTAAATAAAAGGAAAATAATTATCTTATTTAATCTTGAGACTACTCACTACATAGTGTCTTTTGTTTTATTGCCAAATAGAAAAAAATGTAAGTTTGCATGGTGTGTGTATTTGTGTGTATATTTTATTGTATTTTTAAATTTTGTTAAATTCTTTGGGGTAGCTTTGATTAGTAAAATCATATAAGTTTCAAGTGTAAAATTCTATAATATAATGCATCTGTGTATTGCATTGTCTGCTCTCATCTAAAGTCATCTTTTACTGTCACCATATATTTGACCCCATTTACATTTTTCTACCTCCCTCTGTCCCCTGTTCACTATGGTAACTACAATACTATTGTCTGTGTCTATTAATTATTTTTGTTAGTTAGTCCTGTTTGTTGGTTTTAGTTTTATATGCTACATCTGAGTGAAGTCAGATGATTCTTGATTTTTTTCCCACGTGACTGATTTTGCTTAGCATGATATTCTCAAGATCTATCCATATTGTCACAAATGGCAGTATTTTATTTTTTCTTATGGGTGAGGAGGGTGCCATTGTATATATGTACCACATCTTCTTTATTCAATGGAAGGACATTTTGATTGTTCCCTGTATATAATGCTGCAATGAACATAGGGGTACATATATCATTATGAATAAATTTTCTCAGATGTTTTGGGTAAGTACTCAGAAGAGGAATTGTTGGGTCATATGGCAGTTTCATTTTTAATTCTGTGAGAAACTTTCATACTATTTTCTATAGTGGTTGTACCAATTTACATTTCCATCAGAAGTGTATGAGGGTTTCCTTTTCTTCACAATCTTTCCAACAATTGTTTTTACTCATCTTGTTGATAATATTCCTTCTAACAGAAATGAGATGGTATTTTTTGTAGTGTTGATTTGTGCTTTTCTTGTAGCTTGTGAAGTTGGGCATCTTTTCATATATCTGTTGACAATTTGTGTGTCTTCTTGGAAGATATATCTGTCCAGGTCTTCTGCCCATTTTTTAAAATTAGATTATTTGTTGTTTTTTTTTACTGAGTTGTGTGAGTATTTACATGTTATGGATATTAACCTCTTACTGCATGTGGTGATTTCAAATATTTTCTTTTATTATGCTGGTTGCCTCTTTGTTTTGTTGATAGTTTCTTTTGTTGTGCAGGCGCTTTTTAGATTGTTATAGTCCCATTCATTTATTTTTCCTTTTACTCTCCTTGCTTTTGGGTACAAATTCATAAATTCTCTCTAAGACTAAGGTATATAAGTTATGTATTTCTGCTCTGTATTTTATTGTTTCATGTCTTATACAGGTAACCTTATATAACACAGCACTTCTATAACACAGTTTCACTTTAACATGATTCAAGAACTGGGAAACCCTCATGAAACATGGCATCCTAGAACACAGTTATGAGAGAATGCAGCAAAATGGCGACATGACAGAGACCTCTGAAAATCTCCTCTGGAGATTACAACTAAGAAAACACCTATATATCAACCAAGGAACCTCTACACAATGCACAATCACAGCTAAGAAACCTATGCATCACATTAAGGTAACTATAGGCAGGCAGAGGGTTAAACAAAGGTGAAATAAGAAGAGTGGGGATGTGGCCGCATGGGTCCCCACTTAGAACTCTACTGCTGGTGGAGAAATGAGGAAGAAGGTGGTGGTAAAGCACTCTGGGTCTCACTCAGTCCATGGGGCGAAGGAAAGGACACCCACAGGTGGGGAGTGAAATATTGCAACCACCTCATTTTGGCACAGGGAGGTGCAGACTGGTCTGCAAACTGCAGCAACCAGATTCTGGTTCCCAGAGGAGGGGGAGCAGCTGGGTGATGAGGAGCCAATATGCAAATACTCTGACTGGGAAGGAGAAAGAGAGAGTAAGCTTCATGCACTTTTCTCAGCCCACAACCAGCATGATCTGAGACCAACAAAGAGAATTGACCCCAAAGCCCATGGCAGAATTTGCGTGCAGAACAAACACAGAACAGAAAAGTGTTATCATGCCCAAACTCCCTCCATGACCCCTTGAGCAACAGAAAGCAAAGCCACAAATTGTCCATTCTCACAGACCTCTGCCTGCCCAGTATCAGAAAATTAGAGAATTTACAACTGGGAGAGTTCAGAGAGGCTGCAAAAAATGAGAAACCAGAGAATTAAAGAGATGGGGACAAACGAACCATCAGAAACAGAGCTCAAAGTAATGATTATAAAAATGCTTAAGGAATGGAATGATAATTTTAACAGAAAGATAGCAAGCATTAAGGAAGACATACAAACCATTATAAAGGATCAGAGAGAGATAATGACTACATTGACTGAAATGAAGAATGAAATGAAAGTCACCAAACTAGATACCATAGAAGTGCAAAGCAGTCATGTGCAGGAAAAGCCATCAAAAAACACCCATTTAGAACAGATAAATATGAGAATTCAGAAAAATGAGGGTGGTTTGAGATTCCTCTGGAACAATGTTAAGTGGAAAAATATTAGAATAATCAGTGTTCCAGAAGGTACAGAGGAAAAGCCAGGGATCAAGAAATCATTTGAAGAAAAGATGTATAAAATTTTTTCTAACTTGGTGAAGGAAATAGACATACAAGTCCAGGATGCACAGAGAATCCCAAACAAGATTATCTCAAACAAGAACACACCAAGACACATCATAGTTAAAATGGCAACAGGTAAAGAAAAAGAGAAAATTCTAAAAACAAGAGAAATGCAAGTAGTAACTTATAAAAGGACACCCATTCAATGCTCAGCTGATTTCTCACCAGAAATTTTGCAAGCCAGAAGGGATTGGCAGATAATATTCAATGTGATGCAAACCAAGCATCTACAACCAAGAATAATGTATCCAACAAGGCTAGTATTCAAAATTGAAGGACATACAAAGAGATTCTCAGATATTGAAAAGTTAAAGATATACATCACCACCAAAGAAGTACTACAAAGAATGTTAGAGGTACTTCTTTAAGATGGGAGGGGGAATGGGAGAATGGGTAAAATAAGGGAAGGGGATGGAGAAAGAAAACATACCTCAAAATAATAAAGATTATATATGACAAACACAACTAACATTATGGTGAATAGAGAAAAGCCAAAAGTTCTTCTGTAACATTAAGAACAAGACAAGATACTCTCACCACTTTCATTTAACATATTAGAAGTCATTACTACAGCAATCAGACAAGAAAGTAAAAGCATCCAAAGTAAAATGTAGGATGTAAAACTGTTATATTTTGCAGAGAACATGATACTATCTTTAGAAAATCCTAGACTCCACTGAAAAAAAAAGAAATTAGAATGGATAAATTAATTCAGTAAAGTTGCAAATACAAAGTTAATATAATGTTGTAATTTTTTATACACTAATAGCAAACTATCATCAAGAGAAATTAAGAAAATAATAACACTTATAAGTGCCTCAAAAAGAATAAAATATCTAGCAATAAATTTAACCCCGGTGGTGCAAGACTCGTACCCTGAAACCAAGTATACATTAATTAAGGTAATTTAAGATGACAAATATATTAAAGAATTCATATAATAAAATGACCACAATACTTTAAGCAATCTACAGGTTAATCGCAATTCATATTAAAACCTCAGTGGCATTTTTCACAGAATTAAAACAGATAATCCTAAAATCTATGTGAAACCACAAAAGGGCCTGAATAAACAAAGCAATCTTGGGAAATAATACCAAAGATGGAGGTATTAAACTCATTGATTTCATATTCTATTAAAAAGCTATAATTAACAAACAATATTGTATCAGCACAAAAACAGACACATAGGTCAATGGAACAAAATAGAACTTACAAATAAATCCACTTTTTAAATTTTTATTAATTTCAGGTGTACAAAACAACATAGTAATAGACATCTACATATCTTATAAAGTGTTGTCTATGTAATCCCAATAATTCTATAAAATCCACTCTTATATAATCAATTAAACTATGACAAAGAAGTCAATGATATACAATGGGAAATGCCATTCTCTTCTATAAATAAGCATGGAAAACCTAGATAGATATATGAAAAATATGAAACTGAACCTCTTTCTTACACCGTATTCAAAACAAACAAACAAAATTTAAATGATTAAAGACAAATGTAAAACCTAAAACCATAAAAATTTTTGGTAAAACATAGGCAGTAAACTTTTTTACATAGGTCTTATTAATATTTTTTTTGATATTTCTCATCGGGCAGTGATACCATAAGCAAAAGTAAACAAAATGAACTGCATTAAATTCAGTTTCCCAGCAAAGAAAGCCATCAATAAAACAAAAGACAACTACTAAATAAGAGAAGATATTTGTAAATAATATATACAATAAGGGGTTAAAATCTAAAATATATAATAAACTTGTACAACTCAACATGAAAAATATTCAAATAATTTGATAAAATAATAGGCAGACTTCCTCAATAGATATTTCTCCTAAGAAGACATTCTGATGGCTAACCAATGTATGAAACAATTATTATCATCACTCATTATTGGGAGATAAAAATCAAAACCATAATGAGATATCACCTCACCTTGTCAGAATGACTATCATCAAAAAGTCAACCAGCAACAAGTGCTTGTGAGGACATGAAGAAATGAGAACCCTCATGTAATGTTGGTGGGATTGTAAAGTAATGACACCACTACTGAAAAAAACATGGTGGCTCTTCCAAAACTTAAAGATAGAAAAATCATATGACTCATCAATTCACTTCTGGGAACTTACTCCAGAAAAACAAAAAACAACTAATTAAAAAAAGATATATTTATCCCTATGTTCATTGAAGCATTATTTGCAATAGCAAATACATAGAAGCAACTTAGGTGTTTACATAAAAGTGAACTGATAATGAAGATGTGATATATAAACACATGAAATATTACTCAGCCACACACACAAAATTGAAATCTTGCTCTTTGCAACAACATGAATGGATGTCAGTGGTATTATGCTAAGTGAAATAAGTCAAAGACAAATACTGCATTATTTTATTTTTATGTAAAATCTAAAAAAAAAAAAAAAAACAAAACCAAGACTCTTAGACTGAGAGAACAAAAGGATGGTTTTCATAGAGTTGCGGTCTGGAAGGATGAGTGAAAAATGTGAAAAAGATTAAAAAGTAAAAAATTTCAGTTATAAATAAGTCACAAGTATGTAATGTACAGCATAGGCAATATAGTCATTAATATCATAACAGCTTTGTATGGTGACAGATGGTTACTAGACTTATCATTATGATCACATCATATGAGGTCAGACAATTAATTTCATGAACTCATCCTAGAGAAAGTGCTACATACCTCATTGCTGAACATCACTACAGTCACCTTTGAAGTACTCCCCTTAGGAAGCTATACAATGATTCCAGCACTCAGTCCACCCATCAAAGCAATTTTGGAACTCTTTTTCTGGAATAGCCATCAGAGTCTCATTATACCAAAATCTGACTAGTTTGTGAACATGTCATCGTGTGCTTACATTAGCAGGAGTGTACAAATGACAGCTTACTGAGTTGTTCGTGCAGTGTCGCCAACATAAGTACACAATGGCAAGTTTGTGAACTTAATTGTCAGATTTTGGGTTTGATGACAGCTCTGATGGATATTCCAGGAAGAGTTCCAAAACTGCTTTGAAGGGTGGGCTAAGTACTGGCATCAGTGCACAGCTTCCCAAGGGAGTAATTAGAAGTTGACTGTGGTGATATTCAGCAATAAGGTATGTAGCACTTTTTCTAGGATGAATTTGTGAAATTAATTGTCTGACCTAATAGGTATATAAATTTTGAATTACTATGGTGAACACTTAAAACTAATGTAATATTGTATGTCAACTATAATAACCAAAAAAGAATAGACAATCTGAATAGGCTTATACACATATTGAAGTAGTTGAATTAATAATTAATAACTTTTCAAACTGGAAAGCACCAGGCCCAGATGGGTTCACTGGTAAATCCTACCAAATATTTAAGAAAAAAATACATACCAATTCTCTACAATCTCTTTCAGAGGATAGAAGCAGAGGAAATTCTTCCTAAATTATTCTATGAAGCCACAATTAATGTAACACAACAAATAGTATAAGAACATATATTCATTATTTTTCATGAACATAAATGCAGAAATTCTCAACAGAATTTGGGAACTTTAATCCAACAGTGTATATAAAAATATACATCCCAACTAAGTGGAATTTATCTTAGAAATACAAGACTGGTTCAACATTTGAAAATCAAATGCAATCCATCATATTAAAAGACTTAAAGAAGAATCATGACATGATTATATAAATAGAAGCAGAAAGTACTTGGAAAAATCATTACACATTATGACAAAATAAAAATCTTTTCAAAACGTGGGAATAGAGAAGAGTTTCTCAACTTGATAAATTATATCTATAAAAATAAAACAAACTCTGTAGCACATGCTTAATCATGAGAAACCCAAAACTTTCCCACTAAGGTCAGGAACAAGGCAAGGATGTGATTTTTCACCACTGTATTTCAAAATTGTACTGGAAATTCTATCTCATGCAATAAGGCAAAAAAAATGCATACTGATTTTGAAAAAAAAGATAACACTCTTTAAGGTTACATAATTGTGTATGTAGAAAAAATCTAAAATAATCAGTAGAAACCACTGGAACTAATAAAGAATTACAACAACACTGCATAATCCAAAAGTAATATACTAAAGTCAATCATTTTTTTATATACCAGTAATAAAAATCAACTTTGAAATTAAAAGCACAGTAGCAGTTGTGTTAGCACCTCCTCCAAAAATTACATACTTTAGTATATATCTAAAAACCTCACAACATATCAGATGGAAACTACAAAACTTTAATTAATAAGATAAAAAGAGAATGTCATCAAGATGGTAGCATGACACAAAATTGTTGAAACTTCTCCTGGAAAACAAAACAAATTGAACAACTGAAATTTAATGAGGGAATTTCTAAGCAATACATAGCCTAAGCTGAGAGACCCACTTGTCCCAAGAAAACACCTAGAGGTCAGAGAAAGGGAGATGAGCAGGAGAGAAAGGAAATGAGAAGTGTAGAGAGTGAGCAGTAAAATACAACCCGGGGCCTGCAAAAAAAGAGTGAAATGGAAGCCTGGGATCATAGCTGAAGCACAGTGCAACCCCAGTGAGGTTAGAAACCAAGAGCTAACAGGTGCTGAAACACCATGGCTGAATCATAAACAGCCCTGGACAAGTTAGGTCCTGAGTTTGAACACAACACAAACCTGGGCAAATTAGGGACCCAGCCAGAGCACAGCATGGTTTTTAATGAGTTAGAAACCAAAAACAAAATGGGTCACAGTGCTGACTAGAAAACAATGCAACCCTGGGTGAGCTACAGATTGAGAGCCCGCAGCTGCAGAAATGCTGACCAAAATAAAACACAATCCTGGGCAAAATCCAGCCTCAGGAGTAGAGAATGGCAAAGCCAATGGCATGCCTGTCCTGGCCCTGAGCACTCTTGATGGAGAAACAGTCTTGTTTTATGACTGAGCCAAGCACCCAATGCTGCGTGTGATCTTTGGTCCCTCAGCAGTTCTAACACCACAATGTCCTCACTGCCAGGTGAAAACCATAGACACAGGGCCTGGCTATCTCCCTTTATAATCTCTCAAAGCTTCTTCTAATTCCACTTTGTGCCTGCTTACAGTCAGCTGCAACTCAGAAATCACCATTATTCTGTACTGCAAAATAACCTGTGTTCTTCCCAACAAATCCTTCCTCCACCTTCCCACTGAAATCAGCAGGGGGGCCTAGGAAAACTGTGACACACAGTCGCAGAAGTTGCTGCCTGCAGTGGATCTCAGAAGCATAGAACACCATTGCCCATCACATTATCCCAAGGAGGAGGAGGCACTCTGAGACCAAGGCAACTTGGTAAAAGAAGAGAAGCCCAACTTCCATGAAATCTCCCAGTGTGAGGAAACCAAATTATGAAGAGAAAATATTGTAAGGTACTCCAGCAACATCAACTAGGAAGCAAAAGTAGAACCTCTTTATATCTGTTGGAGGAAAAGTCCTTATTTCTGGGAAGAGAAACACACCAACAGCAATGAATATCCTAGGGAACAAAGCTCCTCAGAAAGAAGTAAAAAGTTTCCAGAAAAATATTTAAAAATATGAAAATATATGATCTAAATGATATGGACTTAAAGACTACAGTTCTGAAAATACTCAGGGAAATCAAAGAAAGTGTGCTGAGCACAGAGAGGCAGCAAAATGATCTCAGAAAATAAATCTGTGAGCAAACAAAAAATACTTTAACAAAAAAATCGAAATTATAAATAAGAACCAAATAGAAATTCTGCAGATAAACAACACAATAAAAGAGTCAAAAAATGAAACAGCTAGCATAGGAAGCAGAGCTAACCCGATAAAGAAAATGATTAGTGATATCAAAGGTAGAAATATGAAAATGTCACAGAAAGAATAGAGAGACCTAAGAGTTAAAAAGAAAGTCTCCATAAGAAATATCTGATTCCATTAGAAAGAGCAACATAAGAATAATGGGATATGAGAAGGAGCAGAAAACAAGATGTGCACAGGGAGTTCACTCAAACAAATAGTGGATGAGAACTTATCAAACTAATGAAAAATACTGAAACCTCCAATTTAATAAGGAAACAGAACCCCTAAACACCTCAATTCTAGCAAACTCTCTTCAAGGCACATTATACTGAAGATGTCAAAGATCAAAGACAAAGAAAAAATTCTGAATGCATCCAGGAAAAGAAAGACCATAATTTATTAAAAAATAAATAAATAAAAAGCCCATCAGGTTGTCATCAGGCTTCTTAGCAGAAACTCTATGTGCCAGGAGGGAGTGGAATTGAGTATTCAAAATATTGAGAAGAAATTACAGCCAAGAATAATATACCTAGCAGGTTGATCTTTTAGATAGGAAGAAAGCATAAATAAAATTTCAGATATACAAAAGCTGAGTGAATTCTCCAACACAAGATTGGTGTTTCAAAAAATGCTAAAAAGGGCTATTTGATGTGAAACATGAAGTAAAAATAAATAGGGATAAAATGGGACAACAAAAACATCCAAGGCTAGAAAATAAATGATTAAATCTCCAAAAGAAAATAAAAATAAGAAGCATATTTCAGAAAAGGGGCCCCTGTATAATGAAACTTTTTTTATATCAACTTTATATCAAAAAATATCCAGAACTGAGACACATTACAAAACATAAAACAAAAAGCAACAAAGAAAAAAAATCATAGAACACCATCAAAATAAAATAACTGAAATAAGAAAGAAGCTAAGAAGAAATTAAGACACTGTGCTACAAGAAAACAAATGATAAAATGGCTATAGAAAAATCTTTATATATCAATTATCACCATAAATGTAGTTGCAGTGAAATTACAAATAAAAAGGCACAGAGCAGCAGAGTGTATTAAAAAAAATATCCAACCATATGCTGCCTCCACAGAGACATACCTCAGCAACAAAGACAAATACAGACTCAAAGTGAAAATTTGGAAAATACTTCAAGCAAATGGCATCCAGAGGAAAGCAGGTGTAGCCATATTTATATTTCACAAAATAGACTTCAAGATAAAAAAGTTAATAGGAGACAAAGATGAGCATTTCACAATAATAAAAAGGACAATACAACAAATAGACATGACACTTATTAATATATATGTCCCCAATCAGAAAGGACAAAATTTACAAAGCAACTACTAACAGAACTAAAAGGAGAAACTGATAAAAACACAATTTTAGTAAAGGACCCAAACACCTGATTAACAGTGATAGATTATCCAAACAGAAAATAAATAAGGAAATGTCAGCTTTAAATAATACATTACAGAAATTGGATATAATTGACACGTATAGGACACTCCATCCTACAACATAACATTATACATTCTTTTCTAGTGCACAGAACATATTCTCAAGCATAGACCACATGTTGGGTCACGAAACTAGCCTCAGCAAATTTAAGAAGTCTTAATTCATACCAAGTGTATTCTCGGATCACTAAACTTTATTATTGCAGATCAACTGCAATAAGAAAGCAGAAAAAAAAACACATGTATGTATAGATTAAACAACATGTTATTAAAAATGACTGGGTCAAAGAAGAAATTAAAAAAGAGTTCTAAAATACATAGAAACTAATGACAATGGAAGAACAACATATAAAAATTGTTGGAATGCAGCAAAAGCAGTAATAAAAGGACAATTTATATCACCACAGGTTTACCTCAAAAAACAAGACAAAGCTCAAAAAAGGAACCTTAACATTACATCTCAAAAAACTAAAAAAATTTTCAGCAGAAGGACAGAAATAATATAAATTAGAGCTGCACCAAATGAAATAGAGAACAAAAATAATAGAAAAATTAATGCAAGAGAAACTGGTTCTTTGAAAAAAAATAATAAATTTGACAAACCCCTGGCTAGGCTATCTAAGGAACAAAGAGAAAAAATACAAATAAACAAAATTAGAAATGAAGGAGGAGAAATTATGTCTGATACCACAGATATAGAAAGAATCATACAGGAATACTTTTAAGGACTATACAACACCTAATTTAACAACCTAGAAGAAATTGACAAGTTTCTAGAAACTATAGTCGACTTATACTGAACCAAGAAAAACTGAATAGTCTAAATAGACCAGTCAACAGTAAGGAAATGGAAACAATCATCCAAAACCTTTCTAAAAATTCAGGACCAAGGAGCCTCACAAGCAAGTTTTACTGAATATGTAAAGAGGGATTAACACCTATGCACCTGAAACTTTTCAAAAAAACAGATAAAGAAGGAATACTTCACAACTCATTCTATGATGCCAACATTACCTTAATAGCAAAGCCTAGTAAGAATAACACAAACGAAAAAACTATATACCAATATTTCTGATAAACACAGATACAAAAATTTTAAACAAAATACTATCAAATAGAATTTAACAATGCATTAAAAATTGTACATCATGATCAAGTGGGATTTATCCCAGGGGCAAATAATGATTCAACATTTGCAAATTGATCAATGTGATACAACACATTAAAAAATAATGATGTGGAGGGAGGGTAAGATGGCAACTGGAGAGGAGGTCCCTAAAGCCTCTCCCAGAAAACACAATTGAACGGCCATCCAGGAGCCAAGAAAGAGGACCCTGAATGACACAACAGCAGCTGAGAAATCCACACATTGCAAGTAAACACCTGAAGGTTGGAGAGAATGGGTTGAGCGGGAGAGAGGAGAGGGAGCAGAGAGAGATCACCACAGGACCCAATTGCTGCTGACTATCTGGGATTAGCACAGTGCATGGGAGGGAGAAGGTCAAGAGGCAACAAGTGTTAAAGCCAGCAAAGTGGCAGAACAGTGGGAGACTGTGAAAGAGCCAGGCCTTAGAGCAGCATGTTGGGGAAAGAGTTTGGGAATTAGCCTCTGAAACTTTTGAGTAACAAGAGGGCTGAGCAAGGACTAGGATCAGCAGCAGGCTGAGGTAGGTTCCCAGAGACAGGACCTCGGCTCCTGGCACCCTCGCGACCCCCAGCATAAGCGCGCATGGCTCCTATGCAGGACTGCAGTTCCTGTTCCTGACCCACTGTGGAGGTGAGTCAGCTGCCTTCATACTGCGTGAGGTCAGGCCCACAGCTTAGGACTTGTGGTACGCACACCTGCACATGTCATCCTTGGACCTACAAGCAGTGTGAGCCTGCAGACTCCGCCCCAACAGCAGGTTGCTGGAGCAGGCCCAGGAAAAAAGGTGGATTTGATAGCATTGGCCCCAGCCAGCAAGAACAACCTCGGCCCACATCATTCAGCTTCCCTAACATGGGGCAAGAGGTGGAGCTGCCCCAGTGTCCTTTTTGATAGACTCTCCCCTCTCCTACAGCCTCCCCAACCAACTAACTAACTGCGGGAAGTGAAGAGACCTCAGATAGATGTGCAACTCCTCCAAACGTGGCAAGAGACCAGAAATAAGAAATAAATAACCCCAGAGCCACCTAGTGTCTACCCTACAGCAAAACACCACAAAAATACCAATCAGGGATCCTGGGCTTTGCTGAGCATAACACCCTCATGTCAAAGAGGAAGAACCCAGCACACAAGATGAATCCCTTAAAAACTAAAACTGTGCAGAAAGATCATGAAATTCATCCTGAAGACAGCTTCTTAGACCTAGAAATTTCTGAACTAAGTGAAAGAAAATTTAAAGCAGCCATTCTAAATGCTCTGAGAGAAATAAAAACATACTGGCAGAACACCATAGCTGAGGTGAATGACATGAAAAAGGAACTCTGTGAACAAAAGGAACAATTTAACAAAAATTTAAAACAAATGTGAGAAATAAATAATATAGCAAAAAAGTGAAAAATGAAATAACTGCCATAGGAAATAGGGCCAACCAGATGGAGGAAAGAATTAGTGATATCAAAGATCAGAATATGGAAACAGCTCAGAAAGAGGAAGAAAGAGAATATAGAACCAAAAGGATTGAAAGAACTCTGCAAGAACTATCTGACTCCATGAGACAAAACATCAGAATAATAGGATTAGAAGAAGGAGCAGATCACTGTACAGCAAGCATACTCAAACAAATAGTAAATAAGAATTTTCCAAACTTATAGAAAGATCTAGAACCCCAAGTTCAAGAAGAAAACAGGTCCGCTAGATACCTGGACCCTAATAGAGCTTCTCCAAGACACATGGTAATAAAGATGTCCAAAACTAAAGACAAAGAGACAATTCTCAAGGAAGCCAGGGAATAAATAATTATAACTTTTAGAGGAAAACCCATCATGCTGGCATCAGACTTCTCAGCAGAAAATCTACAAGTCAAGAGAGAGTGGAATCCATTATTCAAAAATTTAAAAGAGAGAAACTTACAGCCAAGAATAAATTATCCAGCAAAATTATCTTTCAGATATGAAGGTGGAATAAAGACCTTCTCAGACACACAGAAGCTGAGCGAATTTGCCGGCGCTTCAAGAAATACTGAAGGAGGCTCTTCAACCTGAAACAAAACATCAGAAAAAATGGAATAAAGTTGGGGCAACAAGAAAGAAACAAAAATAAAACAAAAGCAAACAAACAAGTAATGGCCAAAGAAAATCCTCACATATCGATCATCACTCTAAATGTTAATAGACTGAACTCACCAATAAAATGACACAGAGTAGCAGACTGGATTAAAAAACCGAACCCATCATATGCTGTCTCCAAGAGACAACCTCAGCCATAAGGACAAACACAGACTCAGACTGAAAGGATGGGAAACAATACTCCAAGCAAATGGTAATCAGAGAAAAGCAGGAGTTGCCATACTGATATCTGATGAAATAAACTTCAGGTTAAAAAAGATAGTAAAAGACAAAGATGGATATTACATAATGATAAAAGGCACAATATAACAACAAGAAGATTTGACACTAATTAATATATATGCTTCCAACCAGGAAGCACCAAAATGTACAAAGAAACTACTAACAGATTTGAAAGGAGAAATTGATAAATGCACAATCATTGTGGGAGACTTAAACACCCTGCTAACATCCATGGACAGATCATGCATACAGAAAATAAATAAGGAAATATCAGCTCTAAATGACACATTACAGCAATTAAACATAATTGACATTCATAGGACACATCATCCAGCAAAAAGACTATACCTTCTTTTCTAGTGCACGTGGAACATTCTCAAGAATAGACCACATGCTGGGACATAAAAGTAGCCTCAGCAAATTCAAGAAGATTGAAATCATACCTGGTGTATTCTCAGGCCACAAAGCTTTGAAATTAGAGATCAACTGTAAAAGGAAAGCAGAAAAAAAACACATATACATGGATATTAGAGAACATCTTACTAAAAAATGACTGGATAACCTATGTAATCCTTGCTAATAGATGTCACCCAATAAGTCTAACAATAAAAATGAAAAAAAAAAGAACAAATAAAAACAGGATTAAAAATGTATAGAAACTAATGACAATGAAAATACTACATATCAGAATTATTGGGACACAGCAAAAGTGATAATAAGAGGAAAATTTATATCATTACAGGTCTATCTTAAGAAACAAGAAAAACCACAAGCAAACACCTTAGCATCCCATCTTAAAGAACTAGAAAAAGAAGAGCAGACAAAACCGAAAGTCAGCAGCAGGAAAGAAATAATAAGAATTAAAGCACAGTAAACAAATTAGAGAACAGGACAATAGAAAAAAATTAATATTACGAAGGTCTGGTTCTTTGAAAAAGGAAACAAAATTGAAAAAACCCCGGTTAGACTAATCAAAGGATGAAAGCAAAGGACACAAATATCCAAAATTAGAAATGAAAGGGGAGAAATTGCCACTGATATCACAGAAATACAAAGGATTTTAAGAAAATATTATGAAGGACTTTATGCCATTAAATTTGACAACCTAGAAGAAAGGGACTAGTTTTTAGAAACTTATAGCCTACCTAGACTGAACCAAGAAGGACTGGATAATCTAAATAGACCAATCAATAGCAAAGAGATTGAAATGACTATCCATAATCTCTCTAAAGGCAAAAGCACTGGACCAGATGGTGTCACCTATGAGTTCTACCAAATATTCAAAGAATAATTAATGCCTCTCCTCCTCAGATTTTTCTAAGAAATTGAAGAGGAAGCAATACTTCCTAACTCATTCTATGAGGCCAACATTATCCTAATACCAAAGCCTGGTAAATACAACACAAAAAAAGAAAACTGTATACCAATATCTCTGATGAACACAGATGCAAAAATCCTAAACAAAATATTAGCAAATAAAATACAACAATGCATCAAAAAGATCATACATCATGATCAAGTGGGATTCATCCCAGTAGCACAAAGATGGTTCAACATACAAGAATCAATCAATGTGATACACCACATAAACAAAATCAAAGATAAAGACCATATGGTCATATCAATTCACACAGAAAAAAACATTCAACAAGATACAACATCCACGTATGATCAAAACACTAAATAAATAGGTATAGAAGAAAAGTATCTCAACATAATAAAGGCCATCTATGACAAACACTCGGCTAACATCATACTGAATGGGGAAAAGCTGAAGCCCATTCCCCTAAAATCAGGAAGAAGACAGGCATGCCCCCTGTCACCACTGCTATTTAATATAGTACTGGAAGTTCTAGCCACAGTAATCAGGCAAGGGAA
The DNA here is from genome assembly GCA_004026885.1 of Lyroderma lyra. Taxonomy (NCBI): domain Eukaryota; kingdom Metazoa; phylum Chordata; class Mammalia; order Chiroptera; family Megadermatidae; genus Lyroderma; species Lyroderma lyra. Next base: position 56,648 of record PVJL010006048.1, read on the forward strand.
AGGAATCAAAGTATCCAAATTGGGAGAGAAGAGGTCAAATTGTCACTATTTGCAGAAGACATGATCCTCTATATAAAAATTTCCAAAGACGCCACCAGGAAACTATTAGAAACAACAAATGAATACAGAAATGTTGCAGGATACAAAATCAATGCACAAAAATCGACAACATTTCTATATACAAACAACGAATTCTCAGAAAAAGAAATGAGGGTGTCAATTGCTTTTGCTATCTCAACAAAAAGAATGAAATACCTGGGAATTAACTTAACAAAGAACGTGACAGACTTATACATGGAAAACTATAAGACACTTTTGAAAGACATTGAAACAGATATTAAGAGATGGAAAAATATCCCCTGTTCATGGATAGGAAGACTTATCATTGTTAAAAAGGCCATTCTGCCCAAAGCAATCTACAGATTTAATGCAATACCCATCAAAATCCCACAATCATACTTTTGTGAAATAGATAAAAGAATTATTAGATTTATATGGAATCATAAAAGGCCTCGAATTGCCAAAGCAATACTACATAAAAAGAATAAAGCTGGTGGCATTACACTCCCTGTCTTCAATTTATATTACAAAGCATCAATAGCTTGGTTTGGCAGAAAAACAGAAATATAGACCAATGGAAGACCACGGAAAACCCAAAAATAAATCCACAAATGTATGGACAAATAATTTTTGATAAAGGGGTGAAAAACATGTAATGGGGAAAAAAACAGCCTCGTTAGGAGGTGGTGCTGGGAAAACTGAAAAAACATATGCAAAAGAATGAACCTGAGCTGTGAACTCTCTCCATATACAAAAATTAACTCAAAATAGATTAAAGGACTTCATATAAGACCTGCAACAATAAACTGTATAGAAGAAAACATCAGTACTAAACTTATAGACCTAGGACTCAAGGAAGACTTCATGAAGCTGACATCAATGGCAAAGGAAGTAAAAGCAAAAATAAATGAGTGGGACTATATCAAACTAAAAAGCTTCTGCACAGCAAAAGAAACCATCAACAAAGCAAAGAGACAGCCAACTGAATGGGAGAAAATATTTCCAAATTATGCATCAGATAAGGGTCTAATATCTAAAATATATAAAGAATAAGACTTAACAACAAAAAAAACCAAACAACCCAATTAAAAAGTGGGCAGAAGAACTAAACAGATACTTATCCCATGAAGACATATAAATAAAAAAAAAAAAAGAAATACAAATGGCCAGCAGAGATATGAAAAAATGCTCATCTTCATTACCTATTAGGGAAAAGCAAATCAAAACCACAATGAGATATCACCTCACACCTGTTAAAATGGTTATCAACAAGACAAGGAATAACAAGTGCTGGAGAGGATGTGGAGAAAAAGGAACTCTCCCACACCGCTGGTGGGAATGCAAATTGGTACAACCACTGTGGAAGACAGTGTGGAAGTTCCTCAGAAAATTGGGAATGGAGTTACCATATGACCCAGCAATACCCCTTCTGGGGATCTACCTAAAAATCTTGAAAACCTTTGTCCGTAAAGACTTATGTATCCAAATGTTCATCGCAGTGCTGTTCACAGTGACCAAAACATGGAAACAACCAAAGTGCCCTGCAACGGATGACTGGATAAAGAAGCTGTGGTACATATACACAATGGAATATAACTCAGCTATAAGAAAACATGAAAAATTGCCATTTGCAACAAAATGGATGGACCTGGAGACCATCATGCTTGGTGAAATAAGCCAGACAGAAAAAAAACAAAAACTGTATGACTTCATTCATATGTAGATTTTAAAACTAAAAGCAACAAAGAAAAAAGAAATGAACAAACAAACAAATAACCCATGGACACAATCAATAGTTTAATGTTTATTTGGGGACAAGTGGGTTAGGGAGGTAAGAAAGCGGGGGGTGTGGAAGAGGAGGGAGGAGAAGCTAAATACATGTTGATGGAAAGAGAAGTCACATTAGGTGGTGAACTTATTATACAACAAGTTGACAATGCACTTTGAATTGTATGCCCGAAACATGTAATCCTTGCTAACAGATGTCACCCCAATAAGTCTAACAATAAAAATAAATTTTATAAAATGATGTACACCTGAAACCCATGTAATCCTTATTAATCAATGTCAATTCAATTAAGCCTAACAATATAAATTAATAGATAAATGGTAAAAAACAAGTGACTACATCAATTGATGCATAAAAAGAATTTAATACGGTACAATATATCCATTTATGATTGAAACACTTAATACATAATGCAACACATAGATGTACTATAGTATAGAATTGTATACCTGGAGCCTATGTAATTTTTACTAACCAATGTCATCACTATAAATTTAATGAGAAGAAACACTTAATAAAATGGGTATAGAAAGAAAGTAGTCAACATAATAAGGTCCATATATTACAAACCTTCAGCTAATATCATACTGAACAGAGAAAAATTGAAACATTTTTTAAAAAATCAAAACCAGACAGGGATGTTCCCCATCACCACTGCTATTCAACATAACACTGGAAGTTTTAGCCAGTGCAATCAGGCAAAAGATAAAAATAACATGAATCCAAATTTGGAGTGAAGAAGTTAAACCGTAATTTTTACAGATGATATGATCTTTTATATACAAAATTCTAAATCCTCACCAGAAAACTATTAAAAACAATAAATGAACAGTAAATTTGCAGTATGCAAAATTAATGTTCAAAAATCTATTTCAGTTTTATATACTAAAAATGAAACTTCAGAAAAAGAAATGAAATAAACAATACCTTTTGCAATCACAACAAACAGTATAAAATACTTAAGAATAAACTTAACAAAGAATATGAAGAACTTACACACTGAAAACTGTAAGACACTATTAAAATAAGTTAAAGAAGGCACAAAGAAATGAAAGATATTCAGTGTACATGGATTGGAGGAATCAACATAGTTAAAATGGCCATATTTCTTAAAGCAATATACATATTTAATGCAATTTCCATCAAAATCTCACAGACAATCTTTCAAAAAATAGATTAAAAAATCATCAGATTTATATGAAACCACAAAAGATGCTGAATCACCAAAGCAATCTTACAGAAAAGAGTAAGGTTTGAGGCATCACTCTCCTTGATTTTAGTCTATACTACAAAGTATCAATAGTCAAAGCAGCATAGTATTAGCCAAAAAAAGAAAAAACAAACAACAAAAAACAAAAGCCAAACAGACATAGACTAATGAAATACAGTTAATAACCCAGAAATAAACCCACATATATATGGACAGCAAATTTTTTACAAAGAAACCAAAAATATAAAATGGAGAAAAGAAAATCTCTTAATAAATTGTTGGGAAAAATTGAAAAAATATGCACAAAAGAATGAATCTGGGAAATTGAGGCTAAGATGGTAGAGTAGGTAAACACTCTACCTGCTCATCCCATAAGCACATTAAAATTACAACTAAATTATAGTAAAACCAACCTGGAAAACCATCTGAAGTCTAGCTGAACAGAAGTTTTATAACTAAGAAAACAAAGAAGAGGCCACTTTGAGAATAGTAGGAGGGATTGACAAAAAGGGATAACGCCAAACCTCCACGTGGCAGGTAAGAATCAGGAGGGATATCTCAGCTACAGAGGCTTCCTCCAGAGAAGCAAGAAAACTCTGCCCCACACCAGACTTTCCAGTTCAGGGTACTTGTGCTGGGAAGTGGAGCTCCACATCTGGCTATGAAAAACAGTGGGGATTTTGACTGTCCAATTTGGACGAAAGGCTGGGGAAAACCCAGATATCCTCTTGAAGTGCCCATGAACAGATTCAGTCACTCATGGACACTCACCTTGTTCTCTGGCAGAAAGACCATTACTCAGGGAACTTTGGAGGCATATGGAGGACAGACTGGGGTGTGTGAATCAAAACACAAGACCCAGCTATGAGGTTGGACGGTTAATTTGCTAATTCATTCTAGAAAAAGTGCTACCTACCTCATTGCTAAATATCACTATGGTTACTTTTGACATACTCCCATTTGAAAGCTAGACACCAATGCAAAGTGCCTAGTTGACCATTCAAGGCAATTTTGTAATTTTTCAGGAATGGCCATCAGAGCTGTCATTGTCCCCAAAAATCTGAAAATTAAGTTCACAAACTTGCTGCTGCTCTGACACCTAAATGAGTTGTTCGTGTAGTGCTGCTAATGGTAAGTGTATAATGGCAAGTTTGTGAACTTAATTGTCAGATTTGGGGGATGATGACAGCTCTGATGGCCGTTTTAAGAAAAGAGTTCCAAAATTTCTTTGAAGGTAGACTAGGTGCTGGTATCAGTGCATACCTTTCCAAGAAGAGTACTTCAAAGGTGATCATAGTGATCTTCAGCATTGAGGTCTAGCTGAACGTAAGTTTAACAACATAGCATATAAAAAAGAAGCTACATCAAGACTGGTAGGAGGGGCAGAGGTGTAAACCAAGCTGGGCTCAAACCTTTGTGCTGTGGTTGAGTCAGTAGGAATATCTTTGCTATGGAGGTACTCCTCAGAGAAGCAAAAAACCCTTGACCCACACCAGGCTCCTCATCCTGGAGTTCTCATGCCAGGAAAAGGAGCCCACACAATAACTAGCTGTGGAAAACAGTAGATACTTTAACCACCTGGGTTAAATGGAAGGCTGGAAGAAACCCAGACATTCTCTTAAAGGGGTCACACAAACCACTCACTCATAGGCACTCACCATGGACTCAAGCAAAGGGATTGTGACGCAGGGAGTATCAGAGGCATACAGTGGGCGGACTGAAGTGTGTGGCTTCAGAAAACAGGTTGGAGAACAATTACCAATTATCCTGTGTGAGGTCCTCCTCCCATGCAACTAGGAAGCAGGTGCCATCTTCACTGTGTTGAGCACTTTCCCAATGCTCATGGCAAAATCTGAATCTAAATTTTTCTGGTGAGCTCCACTGCAAAAACCTGCTTACTCACTAAGACTCTGCCTTACCCTACTCCCCTAATGCCACAGTCACTTACTCAATGTGCAGCCAGCCATGTTCACATTGCACTCTTTCTTGGAAAACTATCAAAGTCTGTGGGCCTCAGGTGGGTGGCAACTGTAATCGTTATGCTCTGAGGCTTTTGCTGAGTATCCCCAGGCTCAGCACTACCACCACACCAGAAGCTACATTAACTTGGTGACCACAATCTTCCCACTCTAGTGATTATTTGAGACCCTCCCTCACCCAACTTGCATACCTCAGAGGTTTAATCAATGGCTGAACCTGAAGGGAGGTGGCAGATGGCAGCAGGCCTTGGTTGTCTTGGTTTTTGCAGAGCTAACCCAGACCTGGTACTGGTGGCAGCCACCCGCAGATTGCGTTGTGGTTTTTCCCACATGCCTCCAGGTTTAGCACAGACCAGGAATAACTGCAGGTCACTTTGTAGCTTCTAACAGGTAGTCCATGGCTGATCACAGGCAGTGCGTGTTCTTGGCCTTTACCAGAGCCCCTCCTAAGATGCTTCAGAAACAACATATTCATAGGTTGACTTCAGACCACAGCAAAGTACCATCAAATTAGCCCCATAAGTGGAACACACAAAGGGCAATCTCAACGGCACTAGAGCCCACGAAGGCAAATTTCTTTTTCTTTTTTCTTTCTTTTTTTTTTTTTTTTGGTAGTTCCCTGACTGAGAATTGAACCCAGGCTGTGGTATTGAGAGCACCAAAGCCTAGCCACTACACCAGCAGGGAACTCCCCACAGGCAAATTTCAATAGTGGAGTAAGCTCCCTGCACAGCAACCTGTAAGCTGTGGAGGTGGCCAAATGCACAGTCAATCAGCCTGTGGACTAATCCCACTCAATGATCTGCCAATAGCAATCAAGGCTCAACTATATCCAAAGAGCACACACAACTCACACAAGAGAGACCCCTGAAGGACCCAGAGCAGGTAACCAGGGAGACTGCTCCAGGGCCCCATGGGGCACCTGCTCCATAAGTCCACCTGGCTAAGACAGAAAGACATAGCAGATCTACCTAATACATAGAAACAAACACAGAGAGGTAGGCAAAATGATGAAATATGTTAATACATCCTGAAAGAATAGGAAAAAAAATGCAAAAAAAAGAACCAAAAGAAAAAAAAATAGAGGCAAGTAATATACCAGGTAAATAATTCAAAGCAATGGTGATAAATTTACTCAAAGAACTGAGTGATAACTTAAAAAAAAAGGATGTTGCCTTACAACTGCCAAACCATCTGTCCCTTCATGCATTCCCCATGACATCCTAAGGCAGGAAGGAGCTAAGCCTGGAGTACGTGGGGGGCATAGAATACCTCACATAACCCTGTATGGCTCCAGAGGATGGCTAGTTAGTCAATGACGAGCAAGATTCCTCAAGGGAGGAATAACCTAAGACAGGCACAGTCTCATAGGGGCCATCAGGAAAGAGCTTGGGCTCAACAGAGGTGAAGCATAGGCTCTCACCCTCTCTGAGGTTAATCTCCCACCCCCTGGCTGCCTTGTGTCCCATGTTGCTCCAGTGATGACCTGATAGAACAATATCAGTCATGCTTTCTTGGAAATGACTTGGATACTGAGTCAACCCCCTTGGGTGGTTTCCATATACTGGGTCCTTGGGGCTATGTGTTCTCATAGAAACACATTGGAGACTTTCAGGAAAAGCAGTCTCCTAGGCAATGTAACTCACAGACCATGGAAAAAGCAGTTTCACTTCCTTGTATGTCCATCAATAAAAGTTCTCTTGGCCCAACTCGGGGCTCAGTCCATGAGGCTGGAGTCCTTTGGCCCCACTTGAAACATATTTTGGCTACTTTCTTTCATCACTTCATGCTGCCTTTCCTGTTTTCCCACTGACTGTATCATGTGGGATGCAACATCTGGCACCCAACATGGGGCACAAAAAAGAAGGTAGACTTAGAGTCGAATCAGGAGGTTCATGGTGTAAGGCCTGGGAGGGTGTCACACAAAACTACTGTAGGTAGGCAAATGCCTGTGAATTTCAACAAGGTGATGGGGAATTTAAACAGCCAGTACAGGCCTTATATCTGCTTCAACAATTTCTTAAGGCCAGAGGAGCTCGAATGTTGGGTCAAAGACTACAGGAGCTTCTAAGAGCAATTGAAACTCATTGTTCATGGTCCCTGAATCTGGGAACATTAGATTTAAAAACATGGGAAAATTTGGTACAGAACTCTATGGATTGTATCATAGAGGGATTCAATGGTGGTCTAATGGCTAGAATTTGGCACTTATCAACACGGCCCAACTACCTCAGTTGGGACTCTTAATCCCAGGGTCATGGGTTCAACCCCCTAGCCTGATTATTACAACATGTAAAATTTTTCAGATTTTTATATTATTCATTATATAGCTATAAATAAGAATCAATTGTTAGGAAATGGTCATTGGGAAACTCCACAGGGTGAATTAAGGATGACTGAACAGGCTATCAATCAATTGTGAAAAATTTGTTTAATGGCATGGGAAAAAATAGAAATTGAAGGTAAAGCCCCGATGTCATTTAAAAAAATCCTACAAGGTCCTCAAGAACCATACTCTGAATTTGTTGCCTGGTTACAGGATGCTATAAACAAACAGGTGACCTATTTGCAGGCAGCTGAAATAATTTTACAAATTGCAGCATATGATAATGATAATGATGACTGTAAAAAGGCTATAGGAACTATGAAAGGAAAAACAGATATGACGGGATACATCCATTTATGTCAGGAAGTAGAAACAGAAAAATTTACAGCTGCCATGCTCATCCAAGCCATGACTGGATTTAAAATAAATTTTAAAAATTTCTCTGGCACTTGCTATAATTGTGGAAAACCAGGTCATACTAAAAAAGAAAGTCAAAAAACAAACATACAAACAATGATTCCCATTTGCCTAATGCTACTGTTGTTATGGGACCTAAACCATCCAGTTTGTGTCCTAAATGTATAAAAAAATATCACTGGGCTTTATTGATTCTGATTATCAGGGAGAAATTCAAATTATAATGTCCTCCTCTGTTCCTTGAACAGCAAAAAAGGGAGAACAGGTTGTACAGTTACTCTTGCTCCCATACACTCTCCCAGGAAAAAGAGGAACTGATAAAAGGGAAAATGGAAGTTTTGAAAGCACCAGACAGGCAGGAATATTTCCAGCAGAAAAGATATAAAAAAATTGTCCCATTTGTGAAATTGAGATACAAGATAAAAAATTTATAGGTCTTTTTAGATACTGGAGCTGATGTTTCCATAATTAGTTCTCAGGAATGGCACAAAAAAAATTGGAAAATCCAAGGGCCAAACATTAATGCTGTGGGGATGAGCCGAGCTTCAGGCTGTGCCAGAGTGTCAGCATTTTTCCTTGCCTTGGGTCAGAGGGACAAAAAGGATTTTTACAGCCCTATATTGCAGATATTCCAGTTAATTTATGGGGTTGAGATCTACTTACACAATGGCAGGCAGAAATTTAGATACCTCCTGGACAATACAGTCCTCAAAGTCAACAAATTATGAGTCAGATGGGATATCAACCAGGAATGGTCTAGGAAAACTTAATCAAGGAATTACTCAGCCTATTCAACTCAAATCCCAACAAGGATGAGAGGGATTAAGATATCAAACAGAAATACAAGAGCCTTTCTTGCAGGGGATATTGTTGCACAGCTGCAGACCACCATGGCCTTTAAATGGACAAATAATAAACCTCTATGGATAGAACAGTGGTCCCCTCCCCCCCAAAATTAGGGGTGTTAACAAAATAAATACAAACTCAATTAACACAAGATCATATAGAACATTCTACTAGTCCTTGAAATTCTCCTATATTTGTCATTAAGAAAAAATCAGGAAAAGGGTGATTACTCACTGATTTATGAGCTATTAATGCCATAATTGATCCCATATGTGCCTTACAGTCTGGGCTCCGCCATCCTTCTATGATACCAAAAAATTGGCCTTTAATAGTTATTGATTTACAACATTGTTTCTATACAGTTCCTTTACAGCCTAATGATTTTCCTTGATTTGCATTTTCTGTTCCTTCAATTAATAACAAGGAACCTTTAAAAAGATATCAATGGGAAGTTCAACCACAAGGAATGCTTAATAGTTCTACAATTGGTCAGCTTTCTATAGTTCGAGCAGTACGACCTGTAAAAATTAATTTTCCTGCTTTTTATATTATTCACTATATGCATAATATTCTTTGTACTGCATCTTCTGTCAAACAGCTAGCAGTATGTTTTAAATTATTCAAAGAGTAACTTGTTTGGCTGACTTCTGTATTGCTCCTCATAAAATTCAAACCACACCAGTTCAATGTTTAGGAACAGTTGTGGACCACCAATCTATTAAAGCCCAAAAGGTACAAGTAAGAAGAGATCAAATCAATACTTTAAATAAGTTACAAAAATTGCTAGGTGTCAGTCCCCAGATTGTTAAAGCCAGGCCCAGTATAAAGAATTACAGCCAGGCCCACTGTAAAGTGTTAAAGCCATGCCCACTGCCCAGGCTTGAACTTGGTATAATCAGTCCCTGTCTGGGGTTGAGGAATTCCTGGGGCTGACATTTACTGCGCATGTACTGCCTTATGTAACCATGAAAACCCAAACAACTGCTACTGGGCAGATGTGGCAAGATGCCACTTTTGTTTGAATATGTACATAGAGTCTCAGGTGCGCAATAAAGTTGTTTGTTGCTGGTGTGTTTATGGTCCCCCATGTCAGCTCCACGTGTTTTTTCAATTTGGGTGTACCACCACCGAAACCTGCCCTGCCTGGAAACCTTGGCATAGTCAGCAGGATGAGATATGTACTACCCCCAGCGCCTCTGAGGGTCCCTAGGTGGAAAAAATGTGGCCTCCCACCTCCCTGTGGTACTCAGTTGCCACATATCTGGCCACATGGACAGCTCCAGAAGACTGGGATGAGATTAGGTGGACACCTGAGGATATCAGAAAGGCCTTGGAATCTATGGAGCTGAATATTCTGCCGGCACACCAGGAGGTGGCCGCCTGGGTAGCCTGGATGTTTCTGGCGGTGCTGCGGCACACCAGCTGGGATATGCAGGAAAAAACTCAATTGGTATGACAGTTGCAGCGCTGGGAGGAAATGCCAGAAGAGCGCCTGGCGGCTCTGAACGTATGCTGCGGGGCTCGGAGGGGTCTGTACAGTCCTCCAGGGCAGGTAGCCCAATATCTATATTGCAGGCTCACCCCTTAGTTCAACAGAAGGTTGAACTGGAACAGCAAATGGGGCTGGGAGTTCAGCCACAGGGGACCCCACCAGGCCAAGCAGCATACAACAATGACTGCCTACTCACCTGCTGAATTATGGGAATTGACGAAGCAGGTACGGCAAAGGGCTGGGGAAATGGTACCAGGCTGGCTATTGAGATTATGGGATACTGGGGTGAAAGGAACAGAGTTGTGCCCTGATGAAATCTCCCAACTGGCCTCCATTACAGTAGTCCCTTCCTTGAGGCAAAGGCTACAAAATATTGTCCATGCTAACCATGATGCAGGGAATCATTCCCTGATCAGTTGGTTAATGGCAGTGGCCCGAACGGTTTGAGCATATGCCAGTGAATTGCCTGAGACTGTGAGCAACTGGTCCACATACTTGGACCTAGTGCAAATCATACAGGATATGGCATGCGACAGATGATGTTTCAGATACGCTACAATAGCCCTGATGAGGAAATTTTCACCACTAGGATGAAGAACCTCATCCTAGCTTCAGGACCCCCAGGAACTTTTAGGTCTATGGTGGCTCTTCTGGCTCCCTATGTAGATTGGCAGGTGCATGAAATAACAGCCGCCCTAGCTCGGTTGGGGGATGTGGAAGTGAAGCAAAAGAAAAAAGGCAGCCAGGTGAGGCCGCTACAGGGCTCCAAGGGACCCCCACCCAAAGGATGCCCAAAGAATAAAGGGGATCAAAAGGGTGGCATTCAGCCTGCAGTGAGAGTGAGCTGAAAGAAGATGTGGTTTGATCTATTAGCTGTGGGAGTAGCCGCAGAGAAAATAGACCATCAGTCTATGGGAGTGCTGCTGGCTCTGAAAGCAGCTGAAACCTGAGCAGCAGTTTATTCCCCTGCTGGCTGTTACACTCCCAATTCGGGAGTTGAGGCTGACTGATTTTTATCTGGACTAGGGGTCTGGTCAATGTACCCTGCTGAGTGGGGTCCCGGGGGACTGGAGGCCACATGTTGAACTTGCTACTTACTTGTACCCCCATAATGTGCAGCAGGTACTAGCCCTTGAGGACACTGGAGCTGATAGCACTTTGCTGTGTGGAAATCTAGATTTCTTTAGCAGTGCTGTGGCCACCATGGAGGGATATGGAAGCCAGATGATATGGATCAAACAAGCAGTTGTGACCCGGAGCATAGGGCCATTGCCTCCACAAGACTATAAAGTCTATGTCTCCCCTATTTCTGAATATATTCTAGGGGTGAATGTGCTGCAAGGATTGGCAATCTCGACAACAATGGGAGAATTTAGCCTGCATATACAAGTGGTAAAATCTATTGTTTGAGGGCATCCCCATCATGCCCCCTTGGTATTACCCCAGGTTACCTGTGTTGTGCATACAAAGCAATATGGGCTACCAGGAGATCACAAAGTAATTAGACATACCATTCTGAAGCTTGAAGATGCCCAGATAATCCACCCAGTGCATAGCCCTTACAATTCTCCCATATGGCCAGTGAAAAAGCCTGATGGCTCCTGGCAAATGACTGTGAACTATTGGGAGCTGAACAAAGTGATGCCCCCATTGCATGCAGCAGTGCCCAATATTATGGATCTTATGGACAAACTCACACATGAACTGGGACAGTATCACTATGTTGTGGATTTGTCAAATGTCTTTTTCTCTATAGATATAGCGCCAGAGAGTCAAGAGCAGTTCGCCTTCATGTGGGAAGGATGACAATGGACTTTCCTTGTGCTCCCCCAGGGATATCTGCACAGTTCCACCCTGTGCCACATACTGGTGGCTCAGGACTTGGCCACCTGGTGGAAGCCAGTAGGGGTGCATCTCTTCCATTATATTGATGACATAATGCTAACCTCTGACTCTTGCAGAGCTCAAGACTGCGGCCACCAGTCTACGAGAAGCCCTCAAAACCCGGGGGTGGGCTATCAACGAAGACAAGGTCCAAGGGCCTGGCTTGTCTGTCAAATTCTTGGGAGTTGTCTGGTCGGATAAGACTAAGGTTATGCCGGAGGCATTCATAGATAAGATACAGGCATATCCCCGGCAGACAACAGTAAAGCAATTGCAGACATATTTAGGTTTCTTGGGCTATTGGAGGGTGTTTATTCCTCATTTAGCCACTTAAACTCACCCCTTACATCACCTGATATGCGGAGGGGCTACTTGGGATTGGACCCCAGAAATAGAGCAGTTATTTTGAGCCACCAATCAAGGAGTGGCTCAAGCCCAAACACTACAAGTGGTTGCCACCACCCTACCGTTCCTTTTAATGGTGTCAGTGGATGACAATGGGGTTGCATGGGGCTTGTGGCAGAAACACGGGACTCGTAAAGTATCCATTGGTTTCTGGTCTCAATGTGGAAAGCAGGGAAGCCCACTATTCCCTTATAGAGAAACAGCTAGCTACTATTTATGCTGCCCTTTTGGCCTGTGAGGCCATAACAAGCCCTAGTCTTGTAACCATCCAATCAAGGTATCTGGTAGAGGACTGGTTGCGGTCTTGGTTATGGATACCATGAACAGGGGCAAAACCCTTACCAGCCACATTGTTGTCACAAGATGAACACGATGCCTGTATTTTAGCTGAGGGTAAAGATCTTCCTTTAATGGTGTCACTATCTGCTTTTTCCTACCACCCAGGCTAATGGCAGGCAATAGTATCCTGTCCTGGGCACATACTTTTGCTCAGGCACATAATGTTTCCCACTGTTGGATCTGCACAGAAATACCAGTGGAGGCAGCTGAGGGACTTCTGTGTGGATTCCCCCAGCTTCCCTAAACAAGTGGACGTGGTTACATACATGGAGCAGCACCACTGAATGGGACCAACATCGCCAGGGAGTGGAAATTTGCCCCACAAGGACCATAATAACCAACTCCCTCTGTTTGGTTATGCAATGACTAATAGATGGGGTTGAATGGTGGGGAAACATGTAGAACTATGGGAACAAGTCCCGTTATGTATAGAACAACATCTCTCAGTTCCTAATTGCATTGCTGGGTGGGTGCCCCCACACTTGTGTCAAAATGTTCCCCTTGTGCTGACCCCTCATACTTGGTGGAACTCCTTAGGATCCACCTCGCAGTGGATACTAATGATCCTAGCAATTATTGTTAGCAGTGTAGTAGTCTTTTTTTTTTAATTCATTTTTATTTTTAGACTTTTTGGGGTGACATCTGTTAGCAAGAATTACATAGGTTTCAGGTATGCAATTCTACAGTGTGTTGTCAATTTGCTGTATAATAAGTTCACCACCTAATGTCTTTTACTGTGCACTATATTGCTTCTGTGGGCTGTGGGCTCAAGGATATGCATTATAGGCAAAGTCCCATGCGGCAGCCCTGTAGGTGTAGAGTGTCAGTCCCCAGAGGGTTAAAGCCAAGCCCGCTGTAAAGAATTACAGCCAGGCCCACTGTAAAGTGTTACAGCCAGGCCCGCCACCCAGGCTTGACCTTGGTATAATCAGTGCATGTCTGGGGTTGAGGAATTCCTGGGACTGACATTTACTGTGCATGTACTGCCTTATGTAACCATGAAAACCCAAACAACTGCTACTGAGCAGATGTGGCCAGATGCCACTTTTGTTTGAATACGTATTGACAGATTCAATATAGAATGGCTCCTACACTGTCATCTTCTTCTTTCTTGACCATGATATGATTTAACATAAACCTAGAAGACAGAGAGTTAATACAGAAAATAGAAATTAGGTGTGGGAAACTGAAACCTACCTTAGCCCTTACTGTAACTGGGACAATTGAGACCTATTCTTGACTAATCAATAATAACCACCTGGACAATTAAAGTCTATGCTTGACCAATCAGTAGTGACCACCTAGGTTTCCTTCTACATGTTGCCTAGCAACCTCTCCTACCTATATAACTTCACACCCCAATGGTCAGAGCTGCTGTTCTCCCATTGTGAGACAGCACAGCAGGTCACCTAATAAAGCTTGTTACTACCACCTGTTGTTTTGGCTCATTTCTATCATTTTGGTGCTGAAACCTGAGAAGGGAGCGCTGGAACTTGGACAATGCCCCGACATGGGGTTGATTGGCCCTCCCAGTCTTCCCTTCCTGGACCCTGCCAAACCGGGTGCCTTGGATTCTCACCCTCCTTGCCAGTCATCCATAGTCTTTCGGTCCTGGCCATCTCGATCCCCTCTCTTTCCCACCTCACTACTTCTAAGGTGAGTACTATTGGCTAACCACTACTTTACTTTGGGCCTCCTGTCTACTCTCTTTCTACGAACATCCAGGCGCCTGGTTGGGAGGTTCCCTCGTTTTGAGTATCCTCTTTCCTGGTGATGATTGAAAGAGAGAGGTCACTCCTACACTCTTGAGAGCTCTGGAGGAATCTAGAAGGCAACGAGGACACTCTTTGCCTCTCCTTTCCTCACCGGTTACCTAACTATACTCATCCTCTATGCCCAATGGGCTCCTCATATTCTAAATCCCCTCAAAACACAACACTTGGCTGTCTCCTTGACAATCTCAAGTCTCTTGGGCTGGCGGGTGAGGTTAAACCCAAACGATTGATCTTTATCTGCAACACAGCCTGGCCTCAATATCGGCTCGACAACCAGTCACAATGACCTGAAAATGGGACCTTTGATTTCAATATCCTCATGGACTTAGACAATTATTGTCACAGCACTGGCAAGGACCCTGAGATTCCTTATGTGTGAACTGTTTTCCACCCTCTGCTCTTGTCCCTCCCTCTACCAATCTTGCTCTATTTTACAGATTCTTCTGGCTCTCAAATCTAAGCCCCTTTTCAGGGGATCCCAAAACCCCTTTGTTTGCTCTTCTATGTCCCCACTATCTCATGTGTTTGCCATCTTTTGCGGGCACAGGTCAGACAGTTAAAAGCCATTAGGGCATCTGCCGCATGAAGACTTCCATAACAGGATAACCTGGTCTTGAACCAGGTCACGTAGGACCTGCCAGGCTCAGGACAACTCCAAGCAACTGTCAGGTCTATGTATGTACGGCATGATGTCTCTCCAGAGACTTGATTTTTCTCTCCCTCTGCTCCTTTTCCATCTTGCTGACTTCTGCAGGGAACCTCAGGTCACTTCCCTCTCAGATTCAATTCCTGACCAAGTCCTCTCTGCCCTATTCATGCTTTTGTCCTGGGGAGAAACAACTCTTAGAGCCGCAGGTGCACAGGTGGCACAGGCAGCTTCCTCTCTCACTGTCTCTCCACTCCCTTTCTTGGGAACTCTACCTTCCTGGGGTATGTAACTCCTAGCATGAGGTGGCCACACATGCTGTGAGACCCCTATCTTTTCCTTTTTGAGTTTCTCAGGAGGCCCTGAGGGAGATGTCTCTGGGAACTGAGGATTTTGGGCCAGGGCCACTCTCTGGTAGAATCAGAAGCCCAGAACACTGCCTGGGGATCTCTCTATAGCCCAAAAGCGTGTGAGAATCCTTTCCTCTTCCTCTGTTCTCTCAGACCTTAGGCGCACTCTATCTGTCCTCTTTATCTCCTCAGGCCACTTTTGTCTTTTCCCTCAAAGTCTACTGGCCATTTTTCCTGCTGTCTGTACAATCCCCACTATCCGGAAACCAGCACCCTTGAATAGTGCTGGCAAAAGTATCTCTGCCTAGGGTCTAGTCCAACCAGTCTTGGTTTCTACGTTATTCACTACTGTCTGGCTTGTCCTCTTCCCCATGCTCAGTCCAATGCCTGTTTGAACCAGCTAGGGGTATCATTGGGAACCCTCGATAAGTCAGTCCTTTTAGCCTATAAGAGTCTCAGGGGCTACCTGGGACTGGGAGAAATCTTAATGCAAGATTGGCCTCTGGAAGCAGCTGCCAAGTGATTTTGCACACTGGAACGAGGTTGCACTGATATTTTGCCCCTCACAAATGCCTATGTAATCAATTAGGATAAACTAATAAAAAAATTGGTGCTCAGTTACAAAAATGCTCAGTCTTTCTCTATATATATATATTTTAGGATGATTTTTTTCAATGTTTTCCTTCTTTCTGTTTTCTTGAACTCCTATGCTGTCTTGTAGTTAGAACTGTTTTGTTAAAGAATCAAAAAACATTTCCTTGTATGCAAGTTTTTATGCTGTAATGCGAAAAAACAAAAACAAACAAAAAAAAAAACCCCAAAAAACTCTTAAACAGGTAACTAAACTGATTGTTCAGAAAACAGGAAAATCCACTTGTCTCCTGGTTCCCTTATAATTAGACACCAAATGTATCTTCATCTATTGGGTAGAAAAGGTAAAAGTCTTACCAGGTTTTCTCAATCTAGTAACTTAAGAAAGTATTGCAAAAACTGAAATATAAATAAAGCTCTGCCTGAGGCAGTGGCCACTATCTTCTGAGGTGGAAACAATAGAGAAAAAAAAGACACTTAAAATCAAGCCTCTCAAGTCAGGATTTTGTCCTCTTTGGAACTGTAGCTTGCATCCTCTTTAAAATTGCTATGTAATTTTAAACTAAACAGGGTTAAGATACCTCCAATGTATTGTTACATCCCTGATGAGCAGTCTCAGATCCTTAAGAAGGCCAAGGAAATTTATTCCAATGTGTTTAGTAACTGAGACAGGAAAAATGAGGAAGAAACAGTGAGATTGGAAACAAGACCAGAGACAGGCCAGACTTTTGGCCACCACTATAGAGAGACCAATGCTAAAGCCACCTCAAGGCCACCCCAAAAACCCCAGAAAGACACCAGGTAAACAAGCCTGCTTTGGTTATAGAAGCCCAGACCTCTGAAACAAGGAGGTCCCTAGTCCTCCAAAGCAGCTGTGTCCTCCAAAGCAGGTGTGTCCCCTGTGAAAGCCTAAAGGTTACAAGAAGAGGATTATTCCCTGTTCTGAAGGGAGCAGGGACAAACTTCTCCACAAATGGCTGCAATCAACTGACAGGGCCTAAAATAACCAGCAGCTCCCAATAAGGAAAAGATCACCACTATGACAGAGGAAGAAATATGGGTGACCCTTGACGTGGCAGGCAAGCCTGTTAACTTTCTAATTACTATTAAGAGCCATTTACTCTGTCTTGGCTGCTCAGTCTGGACCCAATTCCTCTAAAACCTTCTCAGGTATGAAAATTTAGGTTCATACTCAGTCTGTTGAATCTTACTAGCGGACTATACCTTAGAAAAAAAGTAAAAGTAGCCAATCAGACTTTAAAAAGGATAAAGGTATGTTTCCTTTCAAAGTTTCTGCTGTAATCCCAGCAAAAGAATGTGTCTTTATCTCTGTTTGTAGAGCCAGCCATTGGCTATTGCCCTAGATACAGAATTAGTAAAGTTGCTTGCTCCATGGCAAAAGCTCTAAAAGCAACCTCTTAAGCCATCCATGCCATTGGAGAAAAAACTAAGACAGGTCAGAGAAGCCGTCCTTGAAAACAGAGCTGTGATTGATTACCTACTATTAAGGCACAACCACAGATGTGAAGAATTTAAGGAAATGTGCTGTTTTAACCTCTCAGACAACTCGCAGCTGATTAAAGGCAAAGTCAAACAAATATTTTTTATTTTTCTTTTGGTCATCATTATAAGGATCATATCGTGCTGCTGCATCCAATGCACCCCTGCTTGTAAGTCTCTTGCTAACTGGATACCAAGGTCTAAACAGTGACCTAAGGCTAGAATCTACTTCCAACAATGAAGTAAACAAACCTATCTCAAATTAGTCTCATAGATATGAGACCCTATTATTGTCAGGTGGGGGACATGATATGGGCCAAACAGAGCAGCCATCCCCTCACTTCACTAAAGACTCCTTTTTCTTGTTCTTTAGCTCTCAGTTTCACTTTTTTCCTAGTCCATAGCCTTAATCACTCTTCTTATCAATTTTCTCTGGCTCCTCATCCTGAGCAACAGACTTGCCACCCTGAAACCACCCCTTTACAAGGGCTTTAAAACCTATTCCTCTGATCAATGCCTTTAAACTACTAATTAAATTAATTTCTCCTAATCTAGAAACCATAAGGATACTAGCGGTGCACCAGCAAGGCTTCCAGCCCATCTCGACAAAGGAGTCAATATGGCGGATCTTGAGACCCCCTTCCCCTTTTAGATCAGATAGCATGAGAGCTCTGTGGATCCCCAATAGGTAGGGACAACGACCATCTTCAGCAGGAAGCAAGTACAGAAGATGAGACCTCCAGCCCCTAAGCTTCCCATGGAGATTTGTGGGGGTCATGTATCTCAAGGAAATGTGAGGAAGGCAGATAGAATAAGGGAGATCTCCAGACCCCTCCCATGAGACTCACCTTGCTGGAATAGTCGCTGCCTTGGTACCACCCTCTCACTAGTAATCCCTACCCCAGGGTAGACAGTCACAGGGGGAAGTTTCAGGCAAATAAGAAAGTTAGAGGGCCCAAGAAGCCCACCAGTTTGAGCCAGTTCCTAATGTCTTGGCAGTGAGAACTACTTCATCTCACCTGAGCCTCATTATACCATCATTCTAATATCATACATAGACTGAACTCTGGGAAAGGGCATGCACAGTCAGAAGACATTATGTAACAGGCCCCTTGTCAATCGGACTTGTCAATCAAGTGCTCCCTGCTCAGAGGTGTCTCCCTTGAAGAATTGGAAGGAAATAAAAGTACCAAATCCCTCCAACAATATACTTGTATGAACCCTACCTCTCTCCATGGTATTTAATAATAGAGAGGAACAAGAAAACAGGCCAAAAAGAACAGAGATTAGGCTAAATATCAACTGCTTGCAGACACTATTCAGTAACATGCCTCAGGCAGATCTATTGGGGTTGGCAGGTGAGGATTGACAGAGCCCTGGGTCCATGGCCTCTATAGAGATTACTCAATCAGAACCCTGGGTAATGCTTCTGGTCTCAGATAAGCCGAACTTGTTCCTCTTGGATACGGAGGTCACTTATTACACATTACCTGAGTTTGTGGGTCCCACGTTCTTATCTCCTACCACTATTATTGGTGTTTCAGGTAAAACTACCAATTCTTGCCTTACACCCCCACTTCTCTTCACCTTTAATATTACCCAATTTGAACACCAATTTCTAGTCATTCCTTGATGTCCAATCCCTTTATTGGGGCAAGACATCTTATCCAAATTTAAAGCCACCATCTCCTTTCCCTTTATTTCTGGTTCCACTCCCCAGGATCATACTCTCCTATTACTTGCTGACTTGGATCCAGACTCCTTAGCAGGTCCATCAACATCTTCCCTCTATCCCTCTCTTCCATTAACCCTCTAGTTTGGGATATTGACAGTCCATCCACGGCCACACACCACATACCTCTCCTGGTTCTTCTTCGCGATCCACATCATTCCCCTAATGTTCCCCAATACCCTACTAGGACTCAAAGTCTCAATTTAAGTCCTCCTTTATAGATCTGACCTCTTTGAGGATCTTCAGAACATGTTGTCTGTCAGCCATTCCAGAGGTTACCAAAGATCTCTCCAATGGCTCTGGCTGACAGCCTAATATACCTGTTTCCTTCAGAATATAATTAACAACAATAATTCTCATATTTGGACCCTGTCTTTTCAGATACTTCACTAACTTTTTACAGTCCTGGATTCAGGCCTTCACTAATCAAAAGGTCACTGAACTCTATACAAATGCTCTATCATCATCCTCTCAGCCTTTGCTTCCCTGATCAATGCCCCATTACAGCAGGAAGTAGCTAGAAGAGCTCCTATTATGAGTTCGTACTAGGGTGCTTCATTTAAATGGAACAGGAACCTAATGAAATTGTGGTTCCTTATAAAAAACCACAAATAATGCATTTAAACATTCCCTCTGAATCTTGGTAGTTTGCTATTAGTAGTTGCTTTGAAAAAGATGATAATCATTATCCAAAGAACAAGTTATTCCACTTTCTTCTGAAAACTGATTGGATTTTTACCTAAAAGGCTCAAACAGGTTCATTTTCCCTCGGGCAGTACAGTTTTTATAGATGGATCAAATAATGACAAAGCAGCAATTGTCAGTGAAAAAGGTAATCAACTTATTCAAACAAACTACTTCACCACGAAAGGCTAAATTAATAACAGTTTTAGCTGCCTTACAAACTTTTTCTAAACCTTTAAATATTGTTTCTGATTCTGCTTATGTTGTTCATACAATACAGAATATTAAAACAGCATCTCTTTCTAAAAATACTAATCAATCTCTCCAGATTGATTAGTATCCAAACTCCCATAGGTTGTGGGAAATCATCACCGCCCCTTCTTCATCACCTACATATGTACTCATACTAATTTAACTGATCTGATCACTCATGGTAATGCTCTTGCAGATTCCTTAGTAGGAAAGGCCCATGTTACCAAGGCAATGCATTTTTATTCTTTGACTCATACAAATGATAATGTCTTAGGTCTTAGTTTCCTATCACTAACAAACAGGCTCCATGGGTTGTTCAAACCTGCCCAACTTGTCAAATTCTTAATGCTCCACAGGAATTCCCTGAAGGAGTAAATCCTGGGGTCTGGGAGAAATCTTAGTGCAAAATCAGTCTCTGGTACAGCTGCTGAATTATTTTGCTCACCAGAGTGAAATTGCACTAACGTTTTGCCCTCATAAATGCCTTTCTAGTCAATTAGGATAAACTAAATGTTTCCTTTGTTGTATTGTGTATGTATACATTTTTTGTCTTGTGTAAATTGTGGCCTTTTAGGATTAATATCTCCATGACCATAGTCAAATCCAGATGTAATGGCCAAATAAAGGTGTACGATGTATGTCCTGGATGGGTGCAATTAGATCAAACATCCAGAGATAGTATCTGTTTAATGTCTGTGTATCTATGTATATATCCAGATTTGTTCATGTATGTGTGTACATATGGCTGATTTTTATTCTAAGATCAGCAATGAGATTTAAAATTTTAGTCCCACTTAATGGTCCATTAGACAAGATATTGAATAAATGGTAAACTTAATTTTAGGCCATTAAAAAATTTGATGTTCACCTACAATACTACTAAATCTCTTTATATATATATTTCAAGTTTTCATGATGTAATAAAAAAGAGATTCTTCAAAAAACAAAAATGGGGAGAAATAAAGGCACCCCTGCAGATACCATTAATTAACAAGAGCTATGTTTAAATTTTTTAAATTCATCTGGATCAGATGCCAAGTCGTCTGGAATTTCCTGAGGAGGAAGGTAAAAAGTTTATTCTTTCTGATCATACTGCTTTAGGCTATATTTATACACACCCATTTGTATTAGATCTGATCCTCCAAGCCTAACTCTCACTGATCAGGTTTGGGAAGTTCCAAAAGAAAAAGGAAATGATAAAGCCGATTCAAAGCCCATTACAAAAAACTTTATGGAATGTAGCCTTAAATTTAGGACAAAATGAAATCTGGGAAAGAAATTATACTAAAGATGAAAACAAAAGATATACCTTTAGATTTGAGGAAACAAAAAAGTTTGATTTACAAGGTTGTCTTAAAAGTCCTTTCGTTTTTCGATTAGAAAATTTTATAATTGATCCAACCCTAAAAATTGTTCAATGTCTTCAATGTCGTTTGTATACATGTATTAATTCCTCAAGTTATAAGGCCTCCCACAACCAAATTATGATTTCAAGAAGAAGACAGGGATTATGGTTACCCATCCAAGCCCCTAGAATATGGAAAGGCTCCCCAACTGTTCATATTGTTTTACAACTCCTTCATAAAATTTTACATCAGAACAAGAGATTTATTGGCCTCCTAATTGCAGCTATTGAGAATTATAGCAATAACTACTGTTGCTGCTGTTTCTAGAATAGCCTTACATCAAGCTGTATAGACAACTCAGTTTGTGCAGGAATAACATGAAAATGCAAGTAAGGCTTGGAATCAATAAATCAAAATTTAACCAAAAACTTAATATTAAATTGGCTAATTTGGAGACAATTGTAGTTTTTCTTGGAGATCAATTACAAAATCTCCAGACCATAATTATGCTAAAATGTGATTGGAATATTTCTAACTATTGTGTGACTCCTTTCTCTTACCATGGTCGGAGGCAAGGGCTCACCTTGATATGGGTCAAAGAGAGCAGCCATCATCCCACTTCATGAAAGACTCCTTTTCCTTGTTCTTTAGCTCTCAGTTTCACCTTTTTCCTAGTCCAAAATCTTAATTGCTTTCCTTATCAATTTTCTCTGGCTCCTCACCCTGAGCAACAGACTGTCCCCCATGAATAATTATTCCAAAACTTTTAACTCATGTCTCCAGCTTGCTGATTATAATCACTACAGGCAAGCATCCCTTCCAGGCCTTTCTGGACCTAGACAGGGGATAGTACCTGAATGACCAGCTAGGCCAGAAGTCAAAGGGCCACAGACCCAACAGACTTTCCATCCTGAAACAACCCAGTGACAAGGGCTTTAAAACCTATTTCTCTGATCAATACCTTTAAATTACTAACTAAACTAATTTCTCCTAATCTAGAAACCATCAGAATACTAGCGGTACCCCAAAAAGACTTCCAGCCCATCTCAACCAAAGGAGTCAACATAGCAGATCTCGAGACCTCTTTCCCTTTTAGATCAGATAGGGTGAGAGCTCCATGGATCCACAATAGATAGGGACAACGACCATCTTTAACAGGAAGCAGATAGAGAAGATGAGACCCTCAGCCCCTCAGCTTCCCATAAAAATTTGTGGGGATCCTGTCTCTCAAGAAAATGTGTGGAAGGCAAATAGAATAGGGGGATCTTGGGACCCATTCCATAAGAATCTGCCCTGCAGGATAGTCCCCGCCTTGATACCACCCTTTCACTAGTAATCCCTGACCCAGGGTAGGTAGCCACCGGAGGAAGTTCCAGGCAAAAACAAGAAAGTTAGAGGGCACAAAATAGGCCCCCAGTTTGAACTAGTTCCTAATGCCTGCACAGTGAGAACTACAATGACCTTCATTTCACCTGAGCCTCATTATACCATCATTGTAATGTCATACATATGCCTGGAAGTTCATTAATATCATTATAACAGACTGAACTCCGGGAAAGGACATGTGCAGTCAGAAGGTGTTATGTAATAGGCCCCATGTCAATCAGACTTGTCAATCAGGAGACTCAATGCCCAAAAGTGCCTCCCTTGAAGACATGGAAGAAAATAAAAGTAACAAAGCCTCCTTGATTGGGGCTTTTGAGCCACTTTCTTTGCTCAAGCCTGCTTCTACCTCTTTGGATTGTACTTTCTCTTCAATAAACTATCTCTTTGTTTCACCTCTATACTTTTGTGTGTGTCTCATTCAATTCTTTGCTCAAAATACCAAAAACCTGGACATCGTGTTGATTAGGACACCCAATTTTCTGGTAACAACCTCTGGGGAAATGCTCCTAACCTCATAGTAGATATTCTACAGCTGCAGCAAGAAGTGGATCAGATGATTTATACCATGTTTTCTATTCTACCAGGAAAAGACATGCTTTCCAAGACAGTGGAAGAATTGTCTCATTTAAACCCCCTAACCTGGGTGAAAACCCTAGGTGGAGGATTCTCAGGTGTAATTTCACTGTTACTAATCATTCTTCTTCTATTTTGCTTAATCCTTAGATGTGGACAACAAGCCCTATGACGGGCCATAGATAAGGAACCAGCCAGGTCTGTGTTTCTCCTTTTACAAAAAAACAAAAAAAGGGGGATGTTGCCTTACAACTGCCAAACCATCTCTTCCCTCATACATTCCCCATGACATCCTAAGGCAGGAGCTAAGCATGGAGGACATGGGGGCATGTCCTCCCTGTATGGCCCCAAAGTTTGTCTAGTTAGTCAATGACGAGTAAGATTCCTCAAGGGAAGAACAACCTAAGACAGGCACAGTCACATAGGGGCCATCAGGAAAGAGCTTGGGCTCAACAGAGGTAAAGCATAGACTCTCACCCTCCCTGAGGTTAATCTCCTACCCTCTGGTTGCCTTGTGTCCCACATTGCTCCAGTGATGACCTGATAGAACTATATCAGTCATGCTTTCTTGGAAATGACATGGATACTGAGTCAACTCCTTCGGGTGGTTTCTATACACTGAGTCCTTGGGGCTATGTGTTCTCATAGAGACACAATGCATGTTGGAACACAATGGAGACTTCCGGGAAAAGCAGTCTCCTAGGCAACATAACACACAGACCATGAAAAAACCAGTTTCACTTCCTTGTATGTCCATCAATAAAAGCTATCTGTTGGCCCAACTCGGGGCTCAGTCCACGAGGCTGGAGTCCCTTGGCCCCACTTGAAACACATTTTTGGCTACTGTCTTTCACCACTTTGTGCTGCCTTTCCTGTTTTCCCACTGGCTGTGTAGTGTGGAACGCGACAATAGGAAGCATAAAATGAACATAGGAACCACAAAAAAGAACCAGTCAGAAGTGAATAATACCATAACTAAAATGAAGAATGCACTAGAAGAAATCACCAACAGATTAGTTGAAGGAGAATATTGAATCAGTGATTTGGAAGACAAGATAGCAGAAAACACCCAATTGGAACAGCAAAAAAAATATATATATATATACAAAAACTGATAAGATATGAGACCTCTGGGACAACATTAAGTATAACAATATTTGCAGCATAAGAGTACCAAGAGGATGACACAAAAAAGGGATTGAAAAAATAATGATGAAAACTTTCTTAACATGGCAAAAGGAAAAAAATACACACACACACACACACACACACACACACACACACACACACACATGTCCAGGAAATGCATAGAGTCTCAAGCAAGATGATCCCAGACAGGTCCACACCAAGACACATTATATTAAAATGGGGAAGATTAAAGATAAAGAGAAAATTCTAAAAGCAGCAAGAGAAAGGCAAGTAGATTTTCAGCAGATTTCTCAAGAGAAACTTCTCAAGACAGAAATGATTGGCACAAAGCATTCAACATGATGAAAAGGAAAGACCACAAACTAAAGTACTCTACCTAACAAGGCTCTCATTTAAAGTCAAAAGACAGATAGAAAGCTTCCCAGACAAGAAAAGTCAAAGGAGTTCATTACTATAAGAACAGTATTACAGGAATGTTATAGAGAGTCTTTTGAGATGTAAAAAATTATAAATAATAATACACACATTAAATGTTTCAATCAAAATACATAGGAGGTCTGAAGAGATAAGTAAACACAATATTTATGTATGCTGCTTACAAGAGACTTACTTTAGATTGAAAGACACGCATAGATGAAAAGTAAAGAGATGGAAAAAAATATATTTAAGGCAGGCTGGGTATCTGTTGAGAGAAGAATGAATAGAGAAGAGGTGGTACATACATGCAATGAAATATTACACAGCCATTGAGTAGAATAGGTTCTTGCCAGCTGTGTAGGATGGATTGACCTGGACCATATTTTGTTGATTGGAGTGCCAGACAGAGAAAAACAGAAGCAATGTGATTTTGTTTATATATGGAATCTAAAGAAGAAAATTAACAAACAAAACAGAAACAAACACAAAGATATAGAAAACATTTTGATGTTTGCCAAATGGAAGAAGTTTGGAAGTGTGAGTGAAAAAAAGAAAGAAAATATTTGAAAGTTCAAGTTGGTTTTGCAAAGTATTTCAAGGAATGTAGGGCATAGCATAAGGAATATAGTAAATAATATTGTAATAATTATGTATAATTTCAGATTGGTACTAGTTTTGTTGAGGTGACAAATAGGAGGGGTTTGGGTGTCAGGGTGAAATAAGGTAAAGGAATGAAGAAGTACAAATCGGTGAGTACAAAATAGTAAGCATAGAAAGTATAATCAATGATATGATAATAACTATGTATAGTGCCAGATAGATACTAAATTAGTCAGGATATCATTCTTTAATTATATAAATCTGAAACCACAATAAAATTAATATAAAATATGTAACCACAATGAAATTAATATAAAATAATATTCAATGTCAACTATAATTATATAATTTAAAAATGAGGGAAAGATTGAAGGGAAAGAAGAGGTCCAAATTTTGAGGTATCTAACAAATAATTCATGCAGCTGTAATACAGCATAGGGAATACAGTCAATAATATCGTGATAGCATAGTATAATGTCAGATGGTTGCTGGACTTATCATCTTTAGGTTGAACAACTAAGGTATACCCCTGAAACTAATATAATATTACATACTAACTTTTTTAAATAAAAATCTTCTATAAATAATTAATGGGTGTAATAAAATATACCATATCAACACTAAAAAAATGCAAAAACATCTAATTTAATTTCAGACAGATCAGCCTTCAAAATAAGCAAAATAAAATTATTATAGATTAACAAGATCATTACATAATGATAATGGGGTTAATTCTCTGAAAAGACATAACAATCCTTAAAATGTTTGCACCTAAAAAACAGAGAATCAAATTATGGAAAACAAATACCAACAGAATTACAAAGAGAAATAAATGAATCTACTATCCTACTTGGAGACTTCCATACACTTCTGTCAGAAATGAATGGGGGCTAATATTCAAAATATATAATGAAATCATAAAACTCAATGACAAAAAAAGACTAACAAATAATCCTATTTAAACATGGGCAGAGAACCTGAACAGATACTTCTCCAAAGACATATAAATGGCCCTCAGATATATAAAAAGTTGCTCAACTTCACTGGTTATTAGGGAAATGCCAATCAAAACCACAGTGAGATAAAATTTCAAACCTGTTAGAATGGCTATTATCAAGAAGACAAGTAATAAGATGTCATCAAGATGGTTGTGTAAGAGGAGACTCTTCAAACCTCTCCCAAAAAATACACCAAATTTAAAGACTGAAATCCAAAAGGAAACTCCTAAGCAATACATAGCTTCAACTGAGAAACCCATTTATTGCAAGAAAACACCTAAAGGCCGAAGAAAGGGAGGCAAATGGGAAAGAAGGGAAGAGAGCAGTGCAGATGCCCACCGCAGAACTCAACTCAAAGACCAGCAGAGGGTAGAGTGAGGTGGAGGGCTGGAAGCACAGGCTGAGGTGCAGTATGACCCCAGGGAGAGGGAGACCAAGAACTGATAATAGCAGATATATGAGTGTTCAGAGCCAGGGTTGATGACAGAAGAGGGACGCAAGTGGTTTAGCATGAGCTGCCAGAGCGGGTCAAGACTGGCTGTAAGTGGTTTAGGCAATTGTGGCAGTGCACAGGTGATTGGAGGGTAGAATGGGCAGTGGGAGCTAGGTGTGAGTGGCTGTAAAGTGGCACAGGTGGTTGTAGCACTGTGCTGGTGGCCAGAATGTGGAGTTGACAGCTGGCTGGAACAGGGAGGTTGCCCAGACCACTGGACCAGTGGCCAGAGTGAGGGGCTGTAGCTCTGTAACAGAACCATAGTACTGCACTGATAGCTGGAGAGCAAGGTGGGCTTGAACAAGTTAGAGACCCAGCAAAAACGCTGCACAGCCTTGGACACAGAGCCTGGCTTTTTCCCCTTACTCACTCCCAAACCTCACCCGCTTAACTACACCCAGTGCCTGCATACAGTTACCTATAGCCAGGAAGCTGCTATTACCTGTGCCGCAAAGAGACCTGCACCTTTTCCAACAAACCCCATCCCTACCCTTCCAGCTGAAACCCACAGGAAGATCCAGGGAAACTGTGTAGCACAAGTGTGACAGCTTCAGCCTGCACTAAAATACCAGAGGAATAGAATAACATTTCCTGGCACATCCTAACAAAGAGGAGGCACAATGAGACCAAGGCAACTGGGTCAAAGAAGAGAAGCTCACTTTCTAGAAAATCTTCCAGAGTGACAATACTGAATAGCCAAGAGAAAATATTGTAAGATGATGCAGCAACACCAGCTGGAAAGTGGAAGAAAGACCTCTTCATATCTGCAAGGAAGAAGTCCTCATGACCAGAAAAACAAAACAAAAGAAAACAAAAATATCTCAATACAATGAGTACCATCAAGTTCAAAGTCACTCAGAAAGAAAATGAAAAATCTTCAGAATAGGAACTTGTAGATTTGGAAATACCTGATCTAAATAACAGAATTCAAGACTGAGATACTTAAGGCACTCAGAGAGCTCAAAGAATGCTGGCAGAGTACTCAGACACAGCTAAATGTTCCCAGAAAGAATATATATTAACAAAAGAAATACTTTTACAAATAAATTAAAACTATAAAATAGAATCAAATGGAAATTCTGGAGTTAAACCACACAATACAAAATTGAGTAATGAATTAACTAGAAAAGAATTAGCAATATTGAAAATAAAAACATGGAAATGTCACAGAAAGAAGAAAATAAAGATTTGAGAGTTGAAGGAAAAAAGAATTAAAGAACCATACAAGAAATTTCTGACACCTTCAGAAAGAACAACATCAGAATAATAGTAGTACTAAAGAGGGCAGAGAAAAAATTCACAAATAGCTTATGCAAAGCAATAGTAGATGAGAATTTTCCAAACCTATAAAATAAACTGAAACCCCCAGTTCAAGAAGTAAACAAGACCTTTATTTACTTGGATTTTAGCAGATCTTCACCAAGAAACATTATACTAAAAATGACAAAAATCAAACATAAAGAAATAATTCATAAGACTGCCAAGGGGGAAATCATATATAACTGTTAGAGATATGAGCCGAAATGCCGTGCAATAGTAATAAGCTTCATTAGTGGCACTGTCAGGCTGCCTCACAAAGGGAGGAAAGCAGCAGCCCCAACCATGGTGAGGGGAAGATATATAGGTAAGGGTTTATGGTGGACAAATGTGGAGGAGAGTATAGGTGGTTATGTCTGATTGATAAAGGATAGGTTTTGGTTTCCCAAGCTGAGCAGAGCCCCTGTAAGACAAGGGAATGGAGGGAGAAGTGAACTGAATAAGATAACAGTTCAGGAGCCATTTTAGGCTGAGTCCATCAATAACATTTAAAAGAAACCCCATCAGGCTATTACCAGACTTCTCAGCAAAAACTCTACAAGCCATAAGAGAATGGAACTAAATATTCAAAATATTAAAAGAGAGAACCTAGTAGGTAAGAATAATTTATCTAGCAGTGTTATTCTTTATATATAATAAAGACCTATTCAGACATACAGAAGCTGAGGGAATTCTCCAGCACAAGAATGATATTTCAAGAAATACTGAAGGAAACTATTTGTCCTACAACAAAAAGTAAAAGTAAACAAAGAGGAGTTGGGACAAAAAAATGAATGGGAAGAAATAATGGCCATAGGAAATCCTCATATATCAATCATAACCCTAAATGTAAATGGACTGAACTCACTAATTAAAAGAGACTAAGTAGCAAATTGGATTAAAAACAAATCCATTAATATGTTTTCTCCAAGAGACATACCTCAGCCACAAGGACAAGCACAGACTCAAAGTCAAAAAGTAGAAAACACTACCAAAGCAAATGAAACAGAGAGAAAAGCAAAAGTCACCATACTAATGTCTGATGAAATGAATTTCAGGATATAAAAGGTAATAAGAGACAAAAATGAACATTTCATTGTTATGAAAAGGATAATAGAGCAACAAAAAGACAAGACACATATTAATGTATATGTCCCCCAATTAGAAAGGACCAAAATTTACAAAGCAACCACTAACAGAACTAAAAGGTGAAACTGACAAAAACACAATTATAGTAGGGGACATAAACAACACTTTGACAGCCACAGACAGATCTCCAATAAGATAATAAAGAAAGAAATATTAGCTTTAAATGATATATAACAGCAATTGGATATAATTGACATTTATGGTACAGTCCATCCTACAAAACAAGACTATATATTCTTTACTAGTGCACGTGGAACATTCTGAAGGCTAGAACATGTGTTGGGACACAAAAATAGCCTCAGCAAATTCAGAGGGATTGAAATCATACCAAGTGTATTCCCAGACAACAAAACTTTGAACTTGAAGATCAAATTTAAAAAGAATACTGAAAAAAAATCACATGTACGTGGAGATTTAACATGTTACTAAAAAATGACTGGATCAAAAAAGCAAAAATACATAGAAACTAATGGCAATTAAAATACAATATCAAAATTATTCATATACAGTGAAAGCAGTAATAATAAGGAAATTTATTTCATTACAGGCCTATCTCAAAAAACAAGAAAAATCACACGTAAACATCCTAACATGTCATCTTACAGAACTAGAAAAAGAAACCTGCATTCCCAATTTTCTGAGGAACTTCTGCACTGTCCTCTATAGTGGTTGTAAAAACTTAGCATTCCCACCACCAGTGTGTTTGAGGGTGCCTTTTTCCCCACAGCCTCTTCAGGATTTGTTATGTCTTGTCTTGTTAATAATAATCATTCTCACATGTGTGAGGTGGTATTTCATTGTGGTTTTGAATTGCATTTCTGTAATAGCTAATGAACCAAGAACCATATGCCTTCACTCATACATGAAATATAAAACTAAAAGTAACAAAGAAATAAAAACTCATGGACACAGTCAGTAGTTTAGTAGTTATCTGAGGGTAATTGGGGTGGTGGTTGGGGAAGAGAGAGGAGGACTCAAATACATGGTGATGGAAAAATAACTGACTCTATGTGGTGAACACATATTGCAACACATAGACTATGTATAGTAGAATTATACACCTGGAACCTATGTAAATTTTGCTAACCAATGTCACCCAAATTAATTTGCAAATAAAAATAAGTAATTAAATTGTTAGGGAGGCTGTGGAGAAAAAAGAACCCTCACACACTGCTGCTCAAAATGTAAATTGATAGTCACTATGAAAAACAGTATAAACATCCCTAAAATAATTAAGAATAGAATTACCATATGGCCCAACAATTCCTCTTCTGGGTATCTACACAAAAAAATTCTGAAAACGTTTATCTCTAAAGACAAATGTACTTTTATATTCAATGCAGTATTATTCACAGCTGCAAAGACACAGAAACAACTAAAGTGTCTTTCAACAGATGATGAAATAAAGAAGATGTCATACATATACACAGTGGAACATTACTCGACCAAAGGAAAGATGAAATATTGCAATTTGTAACAACATGAATGGATCTCCACATTATTAAGCTAAGCAAAATAAATCAAACAGAAAAAGTAAACTACCATAGGATATTACTCAAATGTGAAATACAAATCTGAAAGCAACAAATTAACAAGACAAACAAACAAACATAAACTCATAGAAACAGACAAAAGTTTAGTGGTTACCAGAGAGTAAGAAGAAAAGGCATGGTTTAAAAGAGGTTAACAGGTTCAAATATATTGTGATAAAAGGAAAACTGAATTTGGGTTGTGAATTCACAATGCAATATATAGATGATGTATTATAAAATTGTATACTTGAAACCCATTTAATTTTACTAACCAATGCCATCTCAATAAATTTAATAAGGAAAAGAAATAGAAGAAGTTAGCAGGCAAAAAATTTAGTAAGGATATAGCTGAATTCAACATCATCAATCAAATGAATATAATAAACCTGCATAGATTACGTCACACAATGACATCAGAATATACATTTTTCTAAAACTCACATTAGATATTTAACAAAATAGACCACATTTTTGTTCATAAAGTACACTTTAACTAATTTCAAAGACTTCAAATTATACAATGCCTTTCAGATAACAATGAAATTTAACTAGAAATCTATAACAGAAAGATAAGTGTGAAAAGCCCAAAAATACATGAGTAGTAAATAACATATTTCTAAATAACACGTATGTCAAAGAAAAAGTCAGAAGAGATATTTAAAAATATTTTGAACAAAATAAAAATGAAAATTCAACTTATCAAACTTTGTGGGATGCAATGAAAGCAGTGTTTGAGGAAAATTTATACCACAGAATGCATATAAAAAAATGATAACATATAAAAATCAATAAACTAAGTGTCCACCTTAGGAAACTAGAATAAAAAAGACAAATTCAAAATTAGAAGAAAAAAATGATAAAAATTACAGCACAAATCAATGAAATTCAAGACAGAAAATCAATTAAAAGTCAATATAGCCGAAAGCTGGTTCTTTTAAAAAATTCTTTAAATTGTTAAGCTTTTAACCATAATAAATAAGAAAATAAAAATATATTATTTATATTTGACGTAATAAAGAACATCACTATAGAGCTTATGGACATTAAAAGTGATAAACTCTTCACAACTATATGCCCACATATTTGATGACTTAGGTGAAATGAACCAATTCCTTCAAAGACATATTTTACCAAAACTCAAACATAAGAAAAGTAAAATCTGAATAAGTTTACAAAGTCTGATCATAGTTCTCAAACTCTTCACCTTGTGCTTGCATTGGCATTATTGTATAAACAACTCAGTAAGTTTTCATAACCTTGGCATATCTGTCTCTCACAGCTGTATTGGTGTTAATATGTGGCAGTGTCTTGCTGAGTGGCATTCATTATTGTTGTTGCATGACTTTGTGTGTCATCATGAGAATGTCAGAACTTGAATCACATCATGAACAAGCATTAAATTTCTTGTTAAATTTAGCAAGAATAAAAGTGAAATCATAGAAAAGTTAGTCTAAGTTTATGGGGATAATGCCATGAAGACAATGGCAATGTACAAATTGATTTAACATTTTTCTGAGGGGAAGGAAAGCATCCCTGATGAAGAGAGGTCAGGGTGGCCAGTAATGAGCAGATCTGACAAAAAATTTGCAGAACTTCATCAAATCATGCATCATAATCATTGGCTGACTGTGATAAGCATAGCAGACCAAGTAAACATTGATAGAGAAACAGTTAAAAGAATCTTAACTGAAAATCTTAGCATGAGAAAGGTGTGTGCAAAAATGGTTCCAAAGCAGTTCACCGATAAAGAAAAAAAAAGAGTTGAAGTTATTCAAAACATTTGGAGAGGCAATACAATGTTTTGGGCCATGTTATCACCGATGATGAAAGATGGGTGTACAATATAACCCTGAAACAAAGCAACAAAGTGCACAATGGAAGTCAACCAACTCTCCAGGACCAAAAATGTTCTGTCAGTCTAAATCAAGAGTCAAAATAATGTTTCCAACTTTATTTTATATCAGAGGGATTGTTCATTATGAGTCTATACCAACTGGACAAACAGTAAACCAAGTTTACTATCCGAATGTGCTGAAAAGTTTGTGTGAAAATTTTAGATGAAAATGACCTGAACTTTTTACAAACAGGTTATGGCTCTTGTATCACGACAAAACACCAGCTCACATGATATTGTCTGTGAGGAAGTTTTTAGCCAGTAAAAAAAAATAACTGTAATGAAACCCACTCCCTACTCACCTGATCTGAACTCAATGACATTTTTCTTTACCCAAAGTTAAAGAAAATATTTAAAAGGAAACATTTTGATGACATTCAGGACATCAAGGGTAATACAATGACATCTCTGATGGCCATTCCAGAAAAAGAGTTTGAAATTGCTTTGAAGGGAGAACTAGGCACTGGCATCGGTGCATAGCTTCTGAATGGGATTACTTCAAAGGTGACCATACTGATATTCAGCAATGAATTATGTAGAATTTTTTCTAGGATGAATTTGCAAACTTAATTGTCAGACCTCATATAAATATTACATAAATAAATAAATAAATAAACACTGTTCCCCCCAAAAAAATATCCCTCTAAATTCAGATGGGTTCACTGGTGAATTCTACAAATATTTTTTAAAAATTTTATAACAATTTTCTACAATCTATTTCAGAGCATAGCAACAGAGAAATAATTTTCTAAATTATTCTAGGGCCAACATTACTCTAATACTAAAACTAGGCAAAGCATTAAACAAACAATAAACAAACAAAAACTGCAGACCAATATTGCTCAAAATTTAGGTACAATAACCTTCAATAAAAGTTTAGCAAATTAAATTCAACAATGTATAAAAAGAATTATATACCCCAACTGAGAGGGATTAATTTCAGTTGTGTAAAGTTGGTTCAAAATTTAAAAGTCAATTAATGTAATTTACCATCTCAACAGACTAAAAATGAAAAGTTACATGATATTATCAATAGATGCATTAAAGGTTTTTGACAAAGTTCAACACTCATTCTTTACAAAAACTCTCAGTAAACTAAGAATTATTCATGATAAAAATATTCCTCAACTTGAAAATTTTATCTATCAAAAACTTATGGCTAATACTATATAACAAAGCAAAGGTTCACTCTCATCCCTGTTGTTCAATATCTTACTGGAAGTTTTAGCTAATGCAATAGAAAAGAAAAGAAAAAGAAAAAAGGATATAGATTTGGAAAAAAGAAATAAAACTATCTCTATTAGCAGGTAACATAATGGTTTATGTAGAAAATTGGAAAAACTTGACAAAAAAGAAATCACCTGGAATTAATAAGCAATTATAGCAAGTTGAAGGATAGAAGGTTAATAAATAAACTAAATTGGTTTTCTACATAACAGTAATGAACAAGTGAATTTTAAAATGAAAAATAGTATCGTTTACATTCGCACTAAAAATAAAGTATTTAGGTAAAAATTTTATAAAATATAGATAAAATCTACGTAAAAACAAGAAAATTTTGATTAAAAATTAAAAAATGAAATAAATGAAGAGATAGATATTCCATGTTCTATAGAAAGACTCAATATTGTCAATATGCCAACTTTTTAACTTAATCTATAAATTTAATGCAATTTGTATCAAAATCCTGGCCAAGAATTTTGTGTATATTAACAAAATAACTTGAAAGTTTATATGCGGGTGTAAAATCTCCAAAATAGTAGATACAATATTAAAGAAAAAGAGCAAAGTTGGAGGACTGACAGAGCAAAACTTTGACTTACTATAAAGTCCAGTAATCAAGACTGTGTTATTTGTGAAAATGATAGACAAATAGATCAATAAAACAGAATGGAGAGACCAGAAATAGCCATGCATACATATAGGCAACTGATTTTTGACAAAGAGACAAAGGCAATACAATGGAGAAAATATACTCTTCAAAACAAATGATGTTGGAAAACTGGTTATTCACATCAAAAAAGAAATAGACAAAGACATTTGCCCTTTACAAAAATTAACTCAATATATATTATAGATGTAAATGTACACTGGAGAAAACTTAGATGACCTCAAGTATAGTGATACAGATTTAGATACAACACCAAAAACTTAATCCATTAAGGAAATCATTGATTAACTGGATTTTATTAAAATCAAAACTTTCTCCACTGTGAGAAACAATAGCAAGAGAATTAAAAGAAAATCTGCACATTGGAAGAAAACATTAGCAAAACACGTATCTGATGAAAGAATGTTATCCAAAGTATACAAAGAAATCTTAAAACTCATTAATAAGAAAACAAACAAACCAACAAAAAATGGGTGAAAGACCTTAATGAACACCTCAATTGAGTAGATATTGAGATGGCAAATAAACATATGAAAAGATGCTCCATTCCATATATATCTACCCAACAGATTTGAGAACTTATGTCTATATGAAAACATACACCCAGATGTTGATGAAGGGTAGTCAAGAAATTTTCAGAATGAAGATGGAGAGTAGGGTAAAAAAATAACTACTTACTATTTTTTCTTTTCAATATATTTACCCATAACCTTAATACAATTTTTAGATCTCTCAATAAGTTTGTTTATACCCTCAAAAATGTTTCTTTTTTGCTCTCAAATTGTAGCTTTGATCTTTTCATCATCTGTAAATTTCTTTTCTTGAAGCTGGGATTTTTTAAATATTTGGGAACAAATAATTAGACAGAGTCAGATCTAAACCATAGGGAGAGTAGTTTAATGTTTAAAAGCCACAGTTGTGAAGAGTAGCCACAACAACATTGCTCTTGTGCACAAGTTAATTATTGTGCAAAAGCAGTACTCCTTTGGTCTATTTTCTTCTTCTTTACAGGTTCTTTTATCTGTTTCAGCAGACTGTAATAGTACTCTCCTGTTACTCTGACACCCTTATTTTTGAAAGTGGTCAACAGGATACTGTCCATATTCCAAAAAACAGTAGCCATAATTTTTCCAGATGATTGCAACACCTTAAACTTCTTAGGGAGTGCTGTGCCCTTTTTATGCCTGTGGACTCCTGCTTTGAGTCAGACTCATAATGAACAAATTTAAAAAAATATTGAGAAATAGTTATAACCACAAAGTACAAGGAAGATCAAATAAATAAAATTATTAGAAAATTATGCATATAGAACTATGCTAATAAAACATAAAATCTTGAGAAAATATACAGTTTTCTGGGAAAATATAAATTATTAAAACTCACCAAAGAAGAAATTTTAAATATTAATAATAATCATTGAAAAATCAAAAAATTTCCAAAACTACTCCAAAAAGATTAATATTAATAAGGGTTTGAACAGGCTCATATTTTCATACATTATTGGTATGACTCTAAATTGACACAAAAATAAATTTACCAATAGGTTTTAAAAGCATCATAAATGCTTATATGCTTTCATCAAACTATCCCACTTCTATAGTTCTATCCGAAATATATTTTGTCTGAGGAAGACAATAGAGCAACCTATATAGAAATTTAAGAATAAGAGATCATAGCCCAAGTATATTATATTGAGAAAAATTACTATTTACATATGAATGTAAAATAAATGGTTTTAGAAAATATACATTTTCCATATTCCAGAAAGTTAAATTCAAACTAAGTAAAACTTGAATCAAAATTTAAAAATTAAATATAGAAAAGTTTGAGTATAAAAGTTATACAGATGACACCATAAAAGCTTAAATTTATTTTTAAATAATCATTTATATGGCTATAAAAGTTTAAGCCAATGTTAAAAATAAGTCCTGAGATATAAAACATATAACATAATAAATAATTATTCTCATTGTCTTAACCAATATCATCATGAGTATTTAAAAATAGATGTCAAAAATAAATCATGTTAAATTTTCATTTTATAAAGAATCTATCAATAGATACTATTTTATCCCCAGTCTTGATAGAAAATAATAGATTCCCTTTGTATTTAAAAATATCCCCTGCAAGAACAAGCATAGAATAGCTTCAAATTTCTAGAATAGAAAAACATGGAAACCTCCAAAGCATTCTTTAATAGATGACTGGATAAAGAAGCTGTGGTCATATACACAATGGAATATTACTCAGCCATAAGAAAAGATGAAAAAGATGACAACATAGATGGACCTTGAGACCATCATGCAAAGAGAAATAAGCCAGATGGAAAAAAACAATAACTATATTATGTCACTAATATGTGGAACACAAAGTTGAAAGCAACAAAGAAACAAAAACTCATGGACACAATCGATAATATATCAAAATATATCAAAAAAATATTGATATATTTAACTGAATAAACTTGACAAATTTCATATGGCAAAAATTCCTAAATAAATTTGAAAATGTAACAATAAAATGATCAAGTATTTATAATATATATCACAAAGAACAAATAATCCTTGCAAATTAATTAAAACACTAAACAATAAGAAATATGTAAAACAATGTATAGGCCACTTGTATTTTTTGGAGTGTTTTCTAATATTCTTTTCTGACATTTTATATAGCATCCATCACAAGGATGAAGAAAGAATGAAAAGAAAGCTACACTAATGATAAGTGTTTTCAAACCTGACTTGATGTATAAATATGTCTCCTGAAAAGAATTAAGGAGGAGTGTGGAAAAGAATGAAACACTTTTTTCCTTTTTTATTTTAAAACATAGAACTGAATAGAATAAGATTTTTGCCAACAATGCTTCCAATAAAGGGCTAATATCTAAAATACATAAGGAACATGTACACTATGACAACAGAAATACAAACAATCTAATTAAAAAATTGGCAGAGGATCTGAACAGACCCTTCTCCCAAGGAGACATGCAAATGGCCAAAAGATATATGAAAATATATGCTCAACTTCACTAACTATTAGGGAAATGCAAATCAAGACCACAATAAGATATCACCTCATATCTCTTGAAGTGGCTATCATCAACCAGACAAATAATAACAAGTGTTGAAGATGCTGTGGAAAAAAAGAAAGCCAAATACACTGCTGGAGGAAATGTAAATTTGTCCAACTACTATTGAAAAGAGTATAAACTTTTTTCAAAAAATTTAGAATAGGAATACCATATGACCCAGCTATTTCTTTTCTGGATATTTACCCCCAAAATCAGAAAACTTTTTTTCCATTAAGAAATATGTACCCAGCTGTTAATTGCAGCAGTATTCACTGTGACCAAGACATGGAAACAACAAAAGTGTCCTTTGATGGATGACAGAAAAAAGAATATGTGGTAAATATACACAATGGAACATTACTAGGCCATGAGAAAAGATGAAACAGTGTCATTTGTGACAACCTGGATTGATCTTGAGATTATCATGGTGAACAAAATAAATCAGACAGAAAAAGTGAAGAACCATATGACTTCACTTATATGTCAAATATAAAATTTACAGCAACAAAAGGAAAAGACAAATAAAAAACCAAAAACTTACAGACACGAATACCAGTTTAGTGACTACTAGAAAATAACACAGAAGAGAGGAGGTAGAGGAGAAAGATTGGGTCAAATATATGGTGATGGAAGAGGGACTGACACTGGGTGGTGAGCACACAATGCAATGTATAGATGGCACATTATAAAATTGAAACCTATATGATTTTACTATTCAATGTCACCCAAATAAATTTAATTTAAAAAAAACATACAACAAAATCTTTGTTTAAAAATGGTGGTGAAGTGGCCAGATTTGAGAAAAATTCCACTATGTAATTTACAAGTTTTGCATTCTGGTTGTCAATGAGCATGTATTGCTTTTATAATCAAGATAAGAAGGTCATATTAAATATAACTATTTTTATTTAAAAAGTTATTTCATGATCTTTTTTAAAACTGTCTTCAAAAAGATATAACAATTTTGCATTTCTATAATGAAAAACAAAAATATGGACTAATTTTCCAAGTTTAATCTTTATGTCACTTTTAATTATTTGTTGTATTGTCAAATTGGATTTCTTTTTTTAAAATTTTTAATTCATTTTGATTGTTAGACTTATTATGGTGACATCTATTAGTAAGGATTACATAGATTTCAGGCATACAATTCTACAGTGCATTGTCAACTTGATGTATAATAAGTTCACCACCTAATGTGACTTCTCTTTCCATCACCTTATATGTAGCTTCCCCTCCTCTTCTCCCACCCCCTCCCCTTTTTCCCCTCCCTAACCCACTTGTGTCCATGGGTTATTTGTTTGTTCATTTCTTTTTTTCTTTGCTTTCAGTTTTATATTCCGCATATGAGTGAAGTCATACAGTTCCTTGTTTTTTCTGTCTGGCTTATTTCACTTAGCATGATGATCTCCAGGTCCATCCACTTTGTTGCAAATGGCAATATTTCATCTTTTTTACAGCTGACTAATATTCCATTGTGTATATGTACCAAAGCTTCTTTATCCAGTCATCTGTCACAGGGCACTTTGGTTGTTTTCATGTTTTGACCACTGTGAACAGCGCTGCAATGAACATTGGGGTACATAAGTCTTTGCAGACAAAGGTTTTCAAGTTCTTTGGGTAGATCCCCAGAAGGGGAATTGCTGGGTCAAATGGTAGCTC
Source organism: Lyroderma lyra (assembly GCA_004026885.1). Lineage (NCBI taxonomy): Eukaryota > Metazoa > Chordata > Mammalia > Chiroptera > Megadermatidae > Lyroderma > Lyroderma lyra. Next base: position 96,381 of record PVJL010006048.1, read on the forward strand.
CATTCCCAATTTTCTGAGGAACATTCACACTGCCTTCCACAGTGGTTGTACCAGTTTGCACTCCCACCAGCAGTGTACCAGAGTTCCTTTTACTCCACATCCTCTCCAGCACTTGTTATTCCTTGTCTTGTTGATAATAGCCATTCTCACAGGTGTGAGGTGATATCTCATTGTGGTTTTGATTTGCATTTCCTTGATAGCTAATGAGGATGAGCATTTTTTCATATGTCTGCTGGCCATTTGTATTTCCTCATGGGAGAAGTGTCTGTTTAGTTCTTCTGCCCACTTTTCAATTGGGTTGTTTGTTTTTTGTTGTTAAGTCTTATTAGTTCTTTATATATTTTAGATATTAGACCCTTATCTTCTGCGTAATTTGCAAATATTTCCTCCCATTCAGGTGGCTGTCTCTTTGCCTGTTGATGGTTTCTTTTGCTGTGCTCAAGCTTTTAAATTTGATATAGTCCCATTCATTTATTTTTGCTTTTACTTCCCTTGCCTTTGAGGACAGGTTCATGAAGTCTTCCTTGAGTCCTAGGTCTATAAGTTTAGTACCAATGTCTTCTTCTATACAGTTTATTGTTGCAGGTCTGATATGAAGGTCTTTAATACATTTTGAGTTAATTTTTGTACATGGAGAGAGTTCACAGCTCAGGTTCATTCTTTTGCATTTGTTTTTCCAGTTTTCCCAGCACCACCTACTAAAGAGGCTGTCTTTTCCCCATTGTATGGTTTTTACACCTTTATCAAAAATTATTTGTCCATATATTTGTGGGTTTGTTTCTGGGTTTTCAGTTCTATTCCATTGGTCTATATTCCTCTTCTTCTGCCAGTACCAAGCTGTTTTGACTATTGATGTTTTGTAATATAAATAGAAGTCAGAAAGTGTAATGCCACCAGCCTTATTCTTTTTATGTAGTATTGCTTTGGCAATTCGAGGTCTTTTATGGTTCTGTATAAGTCTAATAATTCTTTTATCTATTTCACGAAAGTATGATTATGGGATTTTGATGGGTATTGCATTAAATCTGTATATTGCTTTGGGCAGAATGGCCATTTTAACAATGTTAAGTGTTCCTCTCCATGAACAGGGATATTTTTCCACCTGTTAAAGTATGTTTCAATTTCTTTCAAAAGTGACTTATAGTTCTCTGTGTATAAATCTGTCACATTCTTTGTTAAGTTAATTCCCAGGTATTTCATTCTTTTCGTTGTGATAGCAAAAGGAATTGATTCCCTCATTTCTTTTGCTGTGGATTTGTTGTTTGTATAACGGAATGCTGTTGATTTTTGTACATTGATTTTGTATCCTGCAACTTTATTATATTCGTTAATTGTTTCTAAGAGTTTCCTGGTGGAATCTTTGGAATTTTTTATATAAAGGATCATGTCATCCGCAAATAGTGACAATTTGACCTCTGCTTTCCCAATTTGGATACCTTTGATTCTTTTCTCTTGCCTGATTGCTGTGGCTAGAACTTCCAGTACTATATTAAATAACAGCGGTGACAGGGGGCATCCCTGTCTTGTTCCTGATTTGAGGGGAATAGGTTTCAGCTTTTCCCCATTCAGTATGATGTTAGCCGAGTGTGTCATAGATGGCCTTTATTATGTTCAGATACTTTCCTTCTATACCTATTTTATTTAGTGTTTTGATCATAAAAGGATGTTGTACCTGGTCGAAAACTTTTTCTGCATCAATTGAAATGACCATATGGTCTTTATCTTTGATTTTGTTTATGTGGTGTATCACATTGATTGATTTTCGTATGTTGAACCATCCTTGTGCTCCTGGGATGAATCCCACTTGATCATGATGTATGATCTTTTTGATGCATTGTTGTATTCTGTTGGCTAATATTTTGTTCAGGATTTTTGCATCTGT
>PVJL010006049.1:0-98189 GCA_004026885.1 Lyroderma lyra
GCCATCCCGAGACTGGAGTGAGGGTCTCCCCATTTCGGGGGTCTTTCAGTGTGAACTATTGTTCTCAACACTAAATGACATCCATAATGTGCAATTACTGGATTCCAAATGGGTGCTCAATACATTAAAAAATTTTTATTCATAGCATCTTACTTCATACCCAAATAACCCTGTAGAGCAAGGCAGGTGATGTTGCCATCATCTTGGGGCAGGGAGAGCAGATCTAGAAAGTTTAAGTGACAAGTCTTTAAGTTTCAAAGAATATCAATGGCCAAACCAGGCCAGGAACTCAGATCTCTTGGCTTTATAATAGCCACTTCCTTTTCCCTCAGTTATATTGTGCCGTGACCTTTTCCTCAAAGACAGCAGAAATTTCCAAGTCATTGACTAATATTAGAAAAAGAAGGGGGGGGGAAGCTAATGGACACTTTGACTAAGTGACAACTACAGCCATTTGTTTGAGGATGTATTGTTTAAACCTGCGCTATTTAATGAGCACTTGGCAATTGTCTGGTGTTTTCGCTCCTTTCAAATGACACAGCTCTGCCTCAGCTCCCTACCAAGGCCTCCATCCCTCCCGGTCTTCGGGTTTGTTTGCCTCTAAATATCAAATCCACCAGAATTGTGTTTGCAAAACCAGTAGACTTGCATCAAGCCTGCGTGCATTCCGCATCGGCCCTAGGCTTTCACTTTGCTGATTTAGGCTGAAGTCACTGGTCGTTTTTGCAAAATTAGTCAAGTCATTCTAATGGCCATTTCCTTGGCTGAAATGCCCGCTGACCCAGTGACTGTGTCACAGCAGAGAAGATTTTTAATGCCTGCTGCCCAGTCAGACGGCCTGGTCTGTGTGATCCTTGTGTTCAGGTACTTAGGTTTGACCTCGCCGGAAAGTCTTCTCTGACTCCTTCAGCCTACAGTGCTTTATTCCTTTTGAAACTCGGGGGCACTTACTGTTGTCTTTGGCACTTATCATTTATTTACGTGTGCTCTATTATTACTTTTCCTTTCACTCTGCAAATCTTATCTGGCAACCAGACTGCAATGTCTTTGAGATTAAGGAAGCTGTCTTACATTTCTTTTTATTTCCCCACAGAGCATGGACCTTATTAGAATTGTACTCAGGAAGAATTTGTTGAATGAATTCAGTGGCATTGCAGAATATCAACTATTTTATTAGGGGAAACCCAAGGGTTTCCAGTTTTGTAAACCTTATATGTTTTGCAGTGTAAGAGTGATGATAGCCTGTTTTGAAAATAACATGGAAATTCTGTTCTTGGGAATCCCTGCCTTCTAAATTCTCTTTTTATCCCCTCACTCAAGTAAGATAACAATTTAAGTCTCTGTACTATATTTTATTTAAGCTGAAAAACTCATTTTAAGATTCCTTCAGAATAAGTAGGAGAAACTACCAAAACAAAACTTTTTTCATCCTTAGTTTAACAATTTCTATTTAACTTCAGGTTTTAACATTTTTTGGAGAGGCTACATTTTATCTCTTTGGCTTCCCTCATGAACATCCAAGAACCTGCTCCATAAAAAGGATATTGCTTTCATTCTGGTTGGTGAATGACTATTAATTATATCCCCCTTCATTCATGCAGCGCCAAGGAGCTCTTTTGCAGATAGACATTCAAATCTCAATTTGGTTAAAAAATGCAACATTTTGGTCACAGTTTATCCACTAAGTGGCATGCTTGGCTAGCTTGAAAGGACAAATTACTTCAGTTATATTATTGGGCAGAAAAACTTGAAAGCACAGGCACCTGGGTTGTGCTCAGTAAGAAGTTAGGGACAGCACAAAGGAATGAATACGTGTGTAAGTGAATGGACCATCTAACTGCATCGGTGTAGGAGGGCTCCTTTGGTTGGTTGAACACTTCTTGCCCATCTTGACTGTGTACCAGGGATGTGGTAGTCGTTGGGTGGATGAAAGTATAGGGAGTCCTATAACTGGAGAAGGCCTGGTAATTATTAACAGACAGGGATTCTCCAAAAAGCAGAAACTGAGTCGAGGGAAGACACTGAAATTATACTGAGAACATGAAACCAGTGACAGTGAGTCTCAGGGTTAGAGGCTGAGAACTGGGCCCTCAGAAGGAGCCCAATATTGGCCTCAGTGGGACTTCCTGGACTCCCAGGGCTTACTTTCCAATACTCACTTTTTATTTGGCAGAGCTTATTGGCAAGCCCCTTAGGTAGCCGTTCTGTCAGATCAGATCTACTAATTCTAAATTCTAGGCGGAAGGCACCTAGGAGCTCATTTGATCCAATGCCTTTATTTTCCCCCTTTTCACTTTCATAGATTAAAATAAAATTGAAGTTCCGATGCTTTGTCCACAGAGTTAGTAGATTGCATGGCTCAATAATACGATGAATAAATTAATGGACGTTGGACTCACCTACTGTGACTGCAAAATCTAGTCTCCAAACTCAAACTTGCCTTTCACAGAGGGGCTGCCCACCCAGGTGGGCCTTCATGTCTCAGATGCCATTAGTGTCTGGGGGTGGGGCTGCACTTTTGGAAGAAAGGGGACAAACAAGGGCTGTGTTGGGTTGACTTCACAGAGGCCCTTCTCTAGGATCGTTTTTCCAACTAACACCCTAGTTTTGACAGCTATTCTCTGCCTGTGTCAGCTCATGGAAGCCCCAGACAATAGAAAAGGAGGAAGCCTGGAGAAATGGAAGGTTACTGGTATCAAAATCCCATTTCACATTACAGTTTTTTAGAAAAACTCAGCTCCAGTGAGTTCAGTCAAAAATGGTTTACATTACATCAAAATGGTTTACAGTATCATGTGCCAGGGGCCTCTCTCTCTCTCTCTCTCTCTTTCCATCTATCTCTCCATCTCCATCTCTCAGATGGGTTCATTTAGGGGCCCTGACTTTCTGCAATGTTTTGGCTTTAAAGATGTCATTGTTTTGACTAATTTGGATGTAATTTTTTAAGTGACAGAGCAAATTGTTACAGCATCTAAACTATTTATCGTCCTAGATTATGCAGTTACAGAAAAAGCTGATGAGTTGGAAAAGAACAAATTTGTCAAAATTACTTGTATCTAGAGACTTAGGTGATGAATAACTTTATAATGCTATAAAATCTATGTATTATGGTGATAAAATATCATTAAATGCTTAGATAATAATTCAGCTACAAGTGAGAAAATTATTTTGAAAAAAGAATTCTTACAGAAAAAAAGAATACTATGAATAAATGAGAAATTAAATCTTACTCATGATTAGAAAACCAAATATTCTTAATATAACAAAGCTCTGTTTATATGAAGTTAAAATCTCCAGTATATGTTATAAAATCTAAAATACTGATTTTGAGATCCTTCCAGAAGAACAAACAGGAAAAAAAATACCAAGAAGATTTTTTTCCCAAAGAAATTGATGAAGGATTTACCTTCTCAATTTTAAAACAAATGACAATTACCAAAACAATATGATAGTGGGTTAAAAGCAGAAAAAAAATTATGGAAAAAAAATAGGTATTTCAAAAGTAGATTGCAACTGTTTTAAGAACTTACTAAATGAAAAAAATAGAATATACAAATACAAGAAATAAACATTTAAAACATGGGGACAATCAAATCATAGTACAGAGACTATGTTAGAGTCATACCTTACATCACGGAGTGTTACAGGTCATCAGGAAGCTACGACCACTAGTTGGACCCACGAGCTGGACCCCAATATTTGGAAGCTCCGTGTTTTCTCCCCTGTGCCTTGCAGTGTGTGTTATGTCTGCCTTCCCTCCTCCCAGAAGCTACTCCAAGCATCCAGCCTTGAGATAAAAATGTGAATAAGGCTATCTGGACTGGGTAAGTGACTGAATCCAAATAGGGCCTCTACATAAACTTTTAAGATTTGGTGCACTCAGTTTGCAGCCACCTAAGAAAAGCCTCATTTTGTAATTTCCCTTGCTTATTAAACCTACCACCTATCAATCCCAAGTGGTCTGTCTCTTCCTTTGGTCTCTCCCTGCCCTTCGCTAATGGGATCTGGTTTCAGATTGCACCTGGGAAGCTCCCAGCCTGAGTCGAAACCCAACATATAGTACAATAAATTTTGGTCAAAACAAAATGATGAATCTAAGAAATAAAAAATAAACACATTGTTTCCAATTTTAAAAAAGGAAGAAACATCTGATTCCCTAATACACGAAGGCTGTCCAGAAAAAATTCAGCCATTTTCAATATAATGAGAATGGTTACATGGCTGGATACTTTCCAAATAGCCCTCATATAATTAGACATAAAATAGACATGTTAGAATACAAAAAAAGGTTAAAAGATAAACATAAGAGAAAAGTATATGTTGTAAATGTTAAAGGGAGAGCTTTACCATAGAAAACAGGTAATTGATCTAATATCTTAAGGCCAACATTCAGATTTCATTCAAAATGAGGTCATGGGAAATAAATGGGGGGTTTACACACGAGGAAATGCAGACAATAAAGGACCACATGGAAAAATGCTCAGTCTCAATAGCAACTAAAGAATTGTTAACAAAGGCCTTCGAAACACCACCGCATGTCCACTAAAGTAACTGCAGGCGTTGGCAGTTCTAAGAACGGGACTTGGAGTCAGACAGACATAGGCATGCATCCTGGTCGTGTCATTTTTTTAGCTTTTTACAAGGGTGCTGAGCTCTCAACCTCCGTTTTCTAATCAGTAACATGAAGCCATGCTATGTCTTGAAGGATTAGTAGGGGGACAAAATGACCAGTGTAAGCAAACATAAATGTACAGTATTTGACACATAGCAAATGTTTCCATTAATGGTAGGTAGGTGATGGTAGTGGTGGTGGAATACAGTGACGGTGGTATTGGTGATGACAGTGGTGGTGGTGAAGGTGATGATGATGACAGAGATAGATGGTGGTGGTGGTGAGATGATGGTGATGGCAGTGTATGATGGCAATGGAGGTGTTAGTGTTGTTTGTTAGTGAAGATAATAGTGTTGGTGATGCTGGGATTTTTATGGTGGTGGTGTTGATGACGGTCATGGTGATGGTTGGGATGAGGGCGGTGATGGTGAAAGTGGTGGTGATGGTACGAGATCATGATGATGGTGGCGGTGGTGGTAGTGGATTTGATGACGATGGTGGTGGTTTGTGGATGAAGTTGACTGTGATGGTTGTTGTAGTGGTATTGGTGAAGGTGATGATAATGGTGGATGGTGGTAGTGGTGGTAGTATTGGATGGTGATGGTAGTTGATGATAGTAATGCTGTTGTTTTTGGTTGAGCTGGTGAAGGTGATGATGATAGTGGTTATAATGTTGAAAGTCGGGGTGATGTTGTGGTAAATATAAATTAAAAGAATAAATACCAGCCTTGGTGGATAAATCAGAAAGATGGAATGCTAAAAATTCAATGCTATTGGTCTTGTGACTTATTTTTCAGTCTTTCTAGAAGGTGCTCTAGTCATATGCAACAAAAGATATAATACATTGTACACTTGGACACCGAAATGAAACTCTTGGGAATATACATCAGAAAAAATTCCCCAAATTAAAAATGGTCTGGAAATGGTATAGCAGCGCTATTTATAACTTGGAACAATCCAAAGCATCAACAATAGGGAAATGGCTAAACAGATCATGCTACGTCAGGATGATAAAATATCATGCAGCTATTTAAAGTGAAACATGAGGAAATACACATGCAAATAAACTGTACTTAAATAGGCATTGCGCATTTGAGTGCTTTTACCAAAGAACAGGAGAGAATATAAATATCTATATAGAGAATTTAATGAAGGCTTAATATGAATTAAGCTTTTTCCTTTTATATATACTCACTCAATGGATTCTTAATTTATGAAGGGTCATGATTGAACCTCAAGCTATACCTCACTCCAAATTAACTGGTCCCTACTTGACCCATTTTGGGCTAGGCCACCTCCTGTCATTTCGAGGGACTCTATTCTTTTAGTCTCTATCCCAACTTTCTCTTCCTCATTTCATCCTCACAGCGGTTAGACAGAACTTTCAAAAACAAAACAAGTTTTGTTTCAAAACCATAAAATGGAGATCATAAAAAACCCCGTGGTATTGAAGAGGTATACCTCTTCATTTGAATGTGAGTTCGGTTTTTGGTTGCCTGTAAAAAGCTCACGAGTTGTGAATTTTGGGGTAGTTACTCGACTTCTTCTTTCCTCCATGCACCCGGTTGTAAAATGGGAATAACGATGGCAATGAACTCGCTGAGCTGTCGTAAGGATTAAAGGAGGTGTTCCGTGTTAACATGGCAGAGTGTCTGGCACATAGTAAGTTAATGTTTATTATTATTTTTATTAAATATTATCCTCGCTAGTCCTATTATATCTATGCTTCCAAAAAGTACCAAGGGCTCTTCATCTATACAGTGGCAAGTTTAGACCAGGTGATTTGTGACATTCTATGACTCTCGTATCCAGGAGAGAATTCGCTTTCATTCATTTTCGCCTCATGTCAGGAAAGAGAATCATAAACAAAACATATAAATTAAGTGGATTTTAAAAAAACCTTTTTTAAAAAACGTAAAATATTGCCTTGATAAAATACTAAAGTTTGCCTTGGTTAAATAGTGTGACTATTGTCTTAACTATCTCAATGGAGACATAAAGACTGGATTTCTTCATTAAATGTTAATTTTTATCTTTGAAATAAATAATGGCTGATCTCTCCAAGTGGAACTTAAGAATTTTTTTTCCAATAATTTCCTCTTCAATTTGGGTTTTCCATACTATCAAGTTTTCTCTAGGATTTTTGTTGCAGTGGGTTTTTTCTTTTGGATATTTTTAATTTTTCAAAACAAATTAATTTCCATTCCCACCAAGACAGAAACAACATGTAAGGCCCGTTTCAGAAGCTGGGCAGGTAAGGATAGGCCTTAGGAAGCACAGAGCCCCCAGGGTCTCACCTGGGTGGTTTTCAAGTCCCATCTTCACTATAGGCGTGCCTCTGAAATGCCCCAGAGGGCGCTGTTTTCCTGCTTGTTACCCGTCCTGCCTTGCCTTCTCATTCGGAAAACGGAAGGAAAAAAGGAAAGAAGAGTTAAGTAAATGCATGCTAAACGAAACACGGACTGCCCAAGACCAAGGGAAATGAGAATGTTAGCTTGAACTTCCTATGCGCTTGGTGAGGATGCAGAAGCCCAGAGAGCTGGGCCGTTCTGCCAAGGCCATTCTGCTACTCGTAAGTAGCTGAGACAAAGCTAGAGCCCAGACCTCAGACACTCAGATCTTTTCTGCTCCACCACCTGCCTCTTCCAGCAGGTCAAACACAATATCCAACAAGCAGGAAGGCCTGAACACATACTCCTGGATGCACATTCTCCCGTGTTTCCTTGTTTTTGTTTCCAAAGAGCAAGGTTGCTGTCTGACAGGCAGGGCTATATTTAGAAGTGTATTGTTAATTCACAGAGAGTTTCTCTCTTGTGAATATACCTAGCCCACTCATAAATTACACCTAATGACATTACCTTATTAATACCGACAGAGTTGCTTGCTGCTACTGGATGAGATGGTGATGATGAAACTATTGATGATGATGATGGTGGCTCACATTTACTGAGCACCTTCTGTGTGCCAGGTACTGTGCTAGGTGCTTTACCTACAGTGGTTTATTACTCCTTACAGTAGCCTTGTAAGATATGTACCATTTTTGTCCCCAGTTTATACATGAGGAACGTGAGAATCAGGAATTTGAAGTGGTTCACCCAGAATCACATGTGTAGTAAGCAATGAATTAGACTGCAAGACTAAACCAATGTCTTCACTTACTTATCCATCATGTTTTTAAATATCTGTGAAGTATACAAAATGAGATAGTGCTGGATTTAAGACAAAGACTGGAGGTGGTGTAGGTATAGCAGTTAAATTAATTTTCTATCTTTGGGGCTGCCAAATCAAATAAGGCAAACTCTTAATGTGCTAGGTTCATGTTCTATTTAGAAATCAAGATGAAGAAAGTCATTTCAAAGTTGGTGGGGCATTGCAGCACTTAGGAAAGGTTGAGGTTAGGATTCACGGGGTCCACGTTAAGGACAGCCCAGGCAATGCAAGAAAAAGATGTGGCTGTGATGATGGGGGAGAGAAATATCCCTTCACTTGTGCCTTATTTACTTCCTGAGGATAGTCCACTCACCTCGTTGTGTCTCCATTTTCCAATATGAAAAATGAGGGGCAGGGTAGAACATGGCAGCAAGTTCAGGCAGAGAAGCTCTCTGTATACAGCTTGAATAGGGCATCATGATTTGTTATTGCATGCTTAAAAGGAGGAGTACCCCCTCCTTCAGTCCATGGGCTCACCAGGTGTGTCGACTCAGGCTTACCGTGTGCACTAGTCCATGCAGGGTGCTGTGACGTTGGTTGGCAAAGCTAAGTAAGAGGCATTGACCGCTTCTATAAGCTGTGTTCTAGCTGGGAGAAAAGACATCCCAGTGAAAGTGCTGGAGGCAAAATAGTACTTGGTGTCTATATTGGGTACTGCTGAAATCCAAAATCAGGTATAAGCACAGTCAGGTATCATCCTTGGCATAGTATTATCCTCACAGGGCTTCTTTCCTTGCAAAAATGCAACACGCAGGGGTTCTTGCCTTGTAAAACACTTGGGACCTGAAGTTTTATCAGGGACTCCTTGCTGCAGTGAAAGGCTTTTTGACGAATAGTAAAAGCAAATATCCCCATAAGAATGACCACCTCAAACCATATGTATCCTTTGGCATGTCTGCACTTACCGGATTCTTTTCCAAAAGCCATGCTCAGGGAGGCTATGCACACAGGGCAAGGCAAGGGAGGGGCGACAGGAAGTAGGCACAGGGAAACTGTGGCTTCTAGAAGACAGAGTTTACCTACGGTATCACTTTGCTTAAGACAAGACCTCTCTAGAAATTTATCTAAAGGGGGAATTATATGCCATGGTTCTGAGTTCTGCTGCTTTCAGTGAAAGAACTGTTATGAGCTTTCAGGACACAGGCGAAGTGTAAATGGAGATGTGCTGATCCTTTGCTTCACAGCAGGAAAACAGGCCTAGTTGCTAATGCTAACTTCGAGATTTCTTCGGGTGAGCCTGGAGAAAAATGGTTTTGCAACTTGATTCTCTCATTAAACAGTCATTTATTTCTCTCATATAATTTGTCTTTGGGGAACCAGAGTCACTAAAGGTGTAAAAATGCATACTCAGAATGCCTAGGATTACAACACAATTCACAAGAGCTACCGTCTAAATGTTAGCCTATTGATGCCAAAGAAAGTGGGAGACCAGCTACTTGAATTCCAAATGTATCTTGAAAAATCATCTGCCGATGAAAACCAAATTCAAAACCCTCTCATAGGTCATCAGGCTGTGGGAGATTCGTCTGCCGTGTTTGAGGACTTTTTCCTTGGACACGCAGCTCCCCCAGGGCCCCGCGGACACCTAGCATGCTGCCCATGAATAAATAATCCTTAGTTCCCTGGCCTGGAGCGGCGAGTAGGCAGCAGCCCCCTCCTCACCCCCACGCTCCTCTGAGAGTAAAATGCCCTCTTGCATATTTAATGCCACTCCCAAGACAGTGTGTCAAGTTTCCACAAAGTTTGCCAGAGGAATTAGCTGCCTCTTTTTTAAATAGGCAGTTCCAGGAGGTCAGAAAATAAACACATTTAATAAGAACGTTTGAAAAATCAAAATAACGAAATGAAACCATGGATCCAATCTACTGCATTTTGCATTTTTGGGAAGGTTGGCTTCTATCATTTTACCACCTGGCCAGACACACTGAAATTTACTTTATTTAATTCAATAACAACCAAGTTATTATTATTTTTCTTGCTTCCTTCCCTTCCTTCCTTTGGCAGATGCAGGAAGCATGACTCACCTTGGACTTGACTCAGAGCAAGTGTGAGACTTCACGAAGCATTCACAGAATTGGGCCTCAGGGGGTCTGTCATTCTGCATGACACTGGCCACCAAGGTATCCTTGGCCTTATGGGCAATAGGATGGCCTCCCTCTCAGTTTGGGGATCTTTTGTGGAAATTTACTTAATGCTCTTGGGTCCATCTGTGGTTCCCTGTTTATCCAACAAGACACTTGAATCAAAAGCACTAAGCCAGATAAGAATGTATTTCATTATTATTCTTTTCTTTTTTAAATTTAGTAAGTGATGTATGAATGGCAAATAGTTTTAAAATATACAGAAATATAAAAAAGAAAAATTATAAGCACTTGTAAGATAATTATAAAAATATCACAATTAGGTATAGTTCCTCCCTACCTGTGTTCTACACAGGGTTTTATTTTTTTAATGTCTTACTAAATTGAAATTATACTGTATTATCAGTTATATCAAGATACATTATTTTCTACATTTTATTCTTTTCTCCTATAAAATACTATCCATAAAATTTCTACCATGCCCTAGTCATTGGAAGCCCCGGATCAGTGATGCACGATGGATAATATTTAGTATTATCACCTTTTAAATACAAGTTTCAACAAACACCTAAACTATGCACAGGCTGCTACAGTCACCAGAGCAGGTGGGATTGGGGAGCAGGGGGAGAGAGAGGATGAGGAGAGGATGCCAGAATTATTCCTTAGTTTCCCAGATTGTGTTCTCTACTAGGACTTTGAGAAAACATCAGTTTACATTGAAGGTAAAGCAACACCATGGACTTGGTTTCCAGAGATGAACCTCGCTTCACTTACTTCTCTGTGTACCAGTTACCTTAACTCTGATATGTCATTCTGCCTTCGGGGCTTTACATCCCTCCGCTGTGCCATGATCATCTCTCAGGCTCCTTTCTTCTGCATAGCCTCTGATGCTATCTTGTGTGCCTCGCCCAAAGACCTTCCTAGTCAAAGTAAAACTATCAGCAAGACAGCTCATAAATTCCAACTGGATGGAAACAAAAGAAACATCATGCAGGATTAATGTGGTTTCCCAAAAACAACATGTAACTGTTGACAAGCAGTGCCAAGAGGGTAGATGAAGGTCAAAAGATCTGGTCACCTGGTACTGCCTGTCCTGGCACTAGACATTTTACTTAATTCTGTCTGGTCATCAAGGTGGTCACCAGAGACCCCACTGCTCATCTGAATACTGTGTTTGTTACTTTCACTTAGGTGGATTTCCCAGGCTGATTTTTGATAAAGGCCATTGGAAATAGAGTGCGTGTAGAGTCCTTTTACTGTCTTTCTGTTAATAACAGTGACTTCCTTAGTGGCAGTGTAGTCTAACACCTGGGGCATGTTCAGCCCTAACAGATTCCAGCAGGGAGGCACCAATTCTTACCACATATGCGGAGGAAGTATGGAGCCCCAGGTGGCTCCACCTTCATGGACGTGATGGTTGAAAGGTCAGGACTGAGACCATCTGTGTCCATGTATCTGGTTGATGTAGTGAGATGCTTGGAAACCTCTGACCTAACCCAAGCGGGATTTATTGTGACATTAATGAAACTCAAAGTCCTTGACCTCCTCCTTTGCATAAGTCCCTTCCAAGGCCCAGAAAGGGACCTACCACGGTGTTCCCATGATCATTTGTTTTTGTAAGATTTGCAAACACATGATGCTTGAGTTGCAAGTGGTTAACACCACAGTCTCCTTCTACTGCAGCTTTATCTGTGTTAACACCTTCTCTAGTATCACATGATCCTGGAGTGGCCATGGGCATTTTGAGGGCTTCACCAAAAAGGAAGTCAAATTTGGGGGTATATTTAGTTTGGATTTAGTGGGAAATATTTGTATGGTTCTAAGTTATTTCTGCTAGTAGTTATGTCATTGTCAGTCATTCTCATAGAAGGACTTGCTTTTAGTAATACTCTCACCACTATTGTGCTGACTTTCCTCAGGTCATGATACAAAGGTACAAAGTCAGAGGTCATAGTGCAATATAAATGTGATCTATGCACCAGGCACCTGTGGTATATGGTTAATATCAATAGTTCAAGGTTTGAAATATACAGAGCCAGCAGTTAGTCTCTGCTAAGTTCTTCCAGTTATCAAGTATGGAAAGTTACAAGCAGAGGATTTAGTTCTCACTAACACTTAGTCGAAATAAAAGTTTTTTCCTGTCAGGCATCTACTTAATAGTGCAGCATATACAATAATAAATGCACCATTTATTTACTTAGTTATTTGGTTAGTTCCCTGAGTGGGAATCGAGCCCAGGCCGTGGCGGTGAGAGCGCGGAAACCTAGCCACTGGACCACCAGGGAACCCCCTGCCCCGCACCATTTATTTTTTAAGGAATGTACCCCAAATAGACATTGGTATTGTATAAACCTTAGTCATTCTATAAATGGTTGCACTTTTGCATTTCAAGTACCAGGGTTAAAAATTAAATATTGAACAATTGTGCTAGTGCAGGACTGGTATTTCTCTTCTCCCATAAAGAAAGGATATTATGAAATTATTGTCAAATGAAGAGGCAATTAAAAGTGTATATGGTCAAACTAAAATGGAGTATAAAAATGAATTACACATGTGTTTTAGACACAATAAAACATTGTTGCTTTTCTGGATGTGTTTCATGTCTGTGGTATTTGATAGCAATTTTCAAGTTTATAATTTGTCCGACTTCCTTTCTCATTGTAAATAAATATTTCCTTCTGTGTCGAATTTTATGTTCATAATTTTGTATTCATTTGTCAAGGAGGGCTGCTTGGTTGCACAAGCTTCAGGCCCCATGAACCCTGGATCTGAACCTACCCCTAACCTAGCCCTTGGCACAGGAGTATTTCAGGCCCTGTCTCTTCTCCGCCCTTCCAATTTCAAATGCTTTCTCTGCCTGCTGCTTGGCCTCCTGTTGCAGTCTGCATCTCTCTTCTCGGCCTCTTTGCCTCCTTATTCCTAATCTCACCGTCGCTGCTCCTCGCTTTGCTCCACCTGGAAGGCACACACCCTCTGCATGCTCATTCCCAGCTCAGTTCTTTCAGTCCAGTTTCTGAAACCCAAGCCCTGGACTTCCTCCTGGCCCAGGAGAGGAGCGGGGCCGGTTCAGAAAAGTTTAACCAATGAGAAGTTGACAACGTGATCAGCTGCCTCTTGTCTCCAGGGGGAAGGACTGGCAGAGAGCCTGAACTGTCAGCTCAGCCCGCCATGTCCCGGTGGCTCAGCCCGCAGAATTTATGGTCCAAATGGTGGCAGCAGCTGGGAAAGTGGACTTGTGATTGACAACTGATGCTAAAGGTCATACACAATTTTATTTGAAAATTTAAAAAACAGAGTGGCTAGAGGCATGGGAGAAAAACAAAGTAGCTTGCTCAAGGAAAGCACTTTCCTCAAGGCTTCCTGTATTAATAACCTGGGGAAGTCCTAGGGTAAGGTAGATTTGCTAAAGGGAAGAGGCTGATTACACTCACACTGTTTGCTTTGCAAATGAAAGCTGAACAGAGCAGTTTAGGGGCTGCTCTACAGGAAAATCTTTGGACAGTAACCCTAGACCGTCTCATTCACAACCATCTTAGCCATCTTTTTCCCCTCCTGGGAAGACAGATGGTTTCATCCTTTAAAGAATGGTGTTTTTAACTTATGTCCTGGCATAGCAACTTCCTGGGACTTGCAATGGCTGCTGTAAAATGTAATAAAGAAATAAATGTTAGAAATGCTCAAAAGTATTCTTGTGGCTAAGTCTTACCCGTGCTTCTAGAAGGACTTAGTCATTCCTTTTCTCCTCCCTCCCTCCATTCCTTCCTTCCTTTCTTCCTTCCTCCTTCTCTTCCTTTGTCTTCTTTTTTTCATTTCTAGCAAGAAAGTTGTGTTAATAGAGGAGAAATGAGAGTGTCCGATCATTGAATTGTCTTCAGAGAGAAGTTCACAGGCACTCACATACCAAGCAAAATAACACATAGTTACAAATATGGGCTTTGGAGACCAACAGACACAGGTATGACTCCCAGTGTCAATGTCGCCTTCAGATCCAGGTGAGAGTCATCAAGTCACTTGTAAGAATAGGCAGAACTAATTTCAACAAGTGACTAAACATGAGGTTTGCTAAATCATCTCAGGGGCAAAAGTACAGATTTCGTGTAGACTAAAATTTTCTCTTCTTTGTCATCAATTAATTTTGGGTATGCTATTTTAAATAGCCTCAATCAGAAACTTGAAGTTACAATGATTCCACTGTATGGAATGTTATAAACAGTATTTTCAAAATGCTGGGAAATGCAGGGTTAAACAAGGTTTAAGTTCTTTGGATTAATTTCTCTGCTCCTTTTATAAGGCTGATGTGCCCAGTGAATCTGTAAGAGGAGGAAGGAGGAGGCAATGTTTCTCAGATTTCTTAAGTTATAGGATCCATTTTTTTTTGTGAAGTATGTCAAGGGACCTGTGTTTTATGGGATATACCTTCAGAAATAATCACACCATGACTATTGCCCTTCAGAAATAATGCGTATCATCAATAGTGACCACTTCTGAACCACATGATGTCAGCAGGTTGTTGTTTATTTAGTCACCCATTCATCCCTCTATGTGTCCCTCTGGATCCCTGTGGGTCCCTGGGGCCACACCCCTATGCTGAGCCACCACAGCTAATCTGTGCACTGAAAGTAACTGTCCTTGCACTGGGGACAGAGTACCACATGGGGTACACCTAGCCTCCATGCTGCTCAAATTCCTGTGCTTTAGTTCTGGGTCTTTGGTTAAATTGAATTTTCCAACCTAAATTAAAAAGGGGAGGCTTTTAAAAAAGTTTTTTTTCTGAGAAATGGAGCTGAAGACAATTTGCTATTTGTCCAAACAAAATAAATGTGGCATCCTAAGATGTTCAACCACATCATTTCCTAATGGGAGGCAATGCCCACCAATCGCCAGGACTGAATTATCCCACCTAGGGGAAGGGCTACTGATAGATGCCAAAGCAATTTGCTGCTCTATAAACTTTAGAAATTGAAATACTAATAGATGCATCAGTCTTCCAAACCCAGCCAGGGATTTCAACACTCAACAAATGTTGTTGCTAGGGAAATGGGTGTTTTCTCTTCTACTTTTTGCCACCCAAAACTAATATACTTCAGAAAGAATGAACTCCAGTAGTAGGTTCCCTCTTCTCTTGGAGTTTTTAAGATCAAGAAATTGCCTTTGACATTTACAATAAATTTTTCAGCTTGTATCTGTGTATATCAAAGTATTCTAAAGATTACCAAAAAGCATAAATAAGAGTTATAGTCACCCTAAATCATATGCAGCGGGTGCCAAAAACATGTATACACATTTTTAAGAAAGAAAAAAACTGCATTAAAATTGTAATACTGAATATACTAATAGAAAAAGATGAACACAAGTCATGTTTGACTTTTGCAATTACAAGAGGTGCTCAAAGTGGTTACTGTCAGCATCCAGACACTTCTGATTACAGCGAACTACAGCTTGAGCAACGGTGACCAAAGTGTCCATTTGTATAGCTGCACATGTCCATTTGTGCAGCTGGATACACTGGCAGTACTTCCTGAAGTATCGCCAGTGTGGCCGGTTTTCTATGATACACCACATCCTTGAAGGTCCCCCACAGGTAGAAGTCAAGGGGTGTTACATCAAGGCAATGTGGGACAAACTCAAACAACAATTCTCAAATTTCAAATACCACTTCAAAATGGTCTTGCACTCTTTGAATGACAACCGTGTTTCCGCCATTTTCTTTGACTGTCCTGCCTGTCGCATGGTGACACTAACATTCAATTAATGCCACCTTTTGAGGAAGCATCATACAATGTACACAGTGCTACCGTAATTCAATTCAACTTTGAAAAGTAATATATAGATAACATCTCCTAAAATGTGTATACATTTTTTGGCACCTCTGGTATAACATATATGTGTATTTAAAAGTATATCTTGGGAGTTCCCTGGTGGTGTAGTGGCTTAAGGCTTTGGCATTGGTGCTGTCAGCGCTGTGACCTGGGTTCAATTCCCAGCCAGGGAACTACCCACATACAAAAAAAACAAAACAAAAAAATGTATATCTTTTATATATACATATAAAATAGAAGTGTACGTGTGTATACATGTATAAATGTTTTATAGGTGTATGTTTAGATATACATTTGTTTATGAATATGTATATGCTAAAATACATATTACATATGTATATACATTTATATATATAAAATCTCATTAAGAAATCTTTCAAGAGAAGGGGTTAGAATTCCTAAAAATAGAAAATACTAACTACAAAAAGTTTTTCTGCCTATCTCAGTCATTAATAATAGCTCTTCCTCTGAACTCCTAGAACACTTAACTGAACAACCCAGTCTTTAATGATCAACAGCTCTAGTGTTTGCAGGCACTTTTCCTCTGAGAACTTGTGAGCTACTTCAGTGTAGAAACCATGCTCCTGCTTGTGTATCCCCAGCTCCTGTGGCAGTAGCAAACCTGTGCTAAAGGCTTGGTAAATGTTTTTTGGGTCAGATTATGTTGAACTTGAAGACCTACTTGCTAGCTATGCCTCTACTGTTATCTTAATAGGATTGGAAACCAATTATTTCACCTCACTGGGCCATAGTTTCCACATGTCTAAAACAAACAAGTTGGATCAAATGACATCTGTGATCCTCTCCAGAGCTAAAGATCTGAGTCTGTTTATCTACCTCAAGATCTTCATTTGCAAAGTGAGGATAAAGTCTTGCTATATAGTGCAAACCACATATATATGATTAGGATTTCTCTACTTTTTTCTAAATGTTATGACTTGTAGCTCAGGCCCTCTCTAAATGTGGGATGAGGAGGTAACCAGCCACATGGTATGCTTAGAGCATGCTCAAATGTCTTCCCCTTTCACATTCTAACTCCTGCAACATGGTGACTGAATATGGCAACAACAACTCCTTGTATTTGCTTAGTGTTTTACATTTTATAAAATACTTTCTCATATATTTTAGCTTTTGATACTCACAGCTGATTTACAAAATAAGAAGAGTGGATAGTATTCCCATATCACAGATATAGAAATTGGAGCTCAAAGAAGTGAATTTGCCCAGTGGCACCTGGTATTATGCTAGTGTGAAGTCAGCCCAGGTATCCTTTCCACTGCCCTCACTGTCTGAGCTTAGGCATCATGGCCACGAAGTAAATTTGTCACATGGGTGTGGGGGGGTATTTAGAACTCATCCACTCAGCCTCTTTTTGCACATACATGCAGCAGACACTTAATGTCTAGTGTATTTTAATCCCCGGGGTAGCTCGATATCAGTAAAAGTATTCAGTATTCTCCAGAACGTATTTCCTAAAACACCAGCATTATGTGAGATTTCCCTGAAAAAAGGAAAATCTTATAGTCAAATAATTGGGAAATGCTGAGACATCCTACATAAAGAGCTTTGTTTAAACACTTTAAATTCAGTCGTTTCCAAACTTCATTTAGAACATTTTGGGCATAAAATATTCTTGACAGGTTTCTACCCAAGCCACTCCTGAGATTCTGCTGCAATAACAGCACAGAAATATGAAAAGAAATAATCTCACAAGAATAAAGAAAATGAGACAGGGTCACCAATTATCAAGGGATTTAGACAAAATTCTGGAAGCGAGAAGGCAGGTAGGAGCGTATTGACTGATGATAGAGGACAGAGAAAATGACAGCCCAGAATAAATCTCAAGGGGGCTGCAGAGGAAGTGGGGGCCACATTCCACACCAGGACCGCAGAGAAGCTGTGAGCTTGGAATTGGTCACTCCTATGGTGGGTGCAAGGTGCCATGTGGGGTTCAAGTGGAGGGACACACTGAAAGAGCATCTTAAAGCAACTGTGCTGGATGGAAGCCAACTTCCACTCTCTAGGAGGTGCCCTTTACCTCCAGGCTGAAAATGGAAGGTTCTTCTCTACAAGAAACCATCTGATGGGCTGGGGGCGGGGTGGGGGGAAGGGGAGGAGCTCCAGTGTGGGTGTGGCATGCCCCCATCAAGTCCTCCTCTTCCTTGCATATGGAGATCCACTGCCTTCCTACTCCCCCTGAGGTCAGGATGGTTGGTTTGGCCTTTCTCTCTCTCTCTCTCTCTCTCTCTCTCTTTCTCTCTCTCTCTCTCTATCTCTATCTCTATCTCTATCTCTATCTCTATCTCTCTGCCTTCATAGGGTAGCATACCCTTGTTTTTTTCCCCTCTTTGGAAAAGGAACAATTAGAGAATAAGATGAGTGTTATTAGGAATTAAAATGTAACTCTCAAAAATGAAAAATTTAATGGAAGAGCTGGGAAAAAAAAATCTTTCAGAGCATAGATTAAAAATTGGAGAGAGAGAATATGAGAGAAATAACAAGAAAGCACGGGCCAAACCCAGAAGGGACAAATATCCAACGAATACAAATTACAGAGAAACTAGAGGGCGGGGCCGCATCTGCTACACAGTACCACCATTCAGGTGCCAGACCCCAAACAGCCCAAGTCCTTGCCCCTGGGGCTGGTTAACATCTAGGAGGGCAGAGAGACAATCAACAAATGAAGTGCAATGCCAGGGGCATAGAGAAAACAGGAGGAATCAAACCAATAGAGAGGAGCTACCTTGATGGTGACCAGGTGATTATCTGAGCAGAGACACTGAATAAAATGGAGAATTGAGCCACGTGCCATCAATATTTATTGAATGAATGAAAGGACGAAAGGATGTAGGTGAGAGAGTGATATGGAGCTGAGTGAAGCACGACCCCACTTTTCCCCCCAGTACACCCAGGAGTTACACTAGGTCATCTCCGAGGCCAGTCATGATGAGGAAGGCGGCTTCAATCCCACCCCATAAATCCACTTTAATTGTTGAGGTCGAGTTAGTGATTTCAGGGAACACTCCAGTTCTGAATGTGTTAGGGAAACAGCAGGCAAGGCTTTATCACAGTCTCAGAGAACTAATTTCTCCAGGGCTTGGAGCTGGAGTTTTATACTGTGGCTATTTTTAGTTGTTCGCAGTGGCTGCTGGGACTTATTGCCTCAGGAGGCTGAGGAAAACTTTACCCTGGGGCGAGGCATTCCATTCTGTAATCTTGCCCTGAAGGGCTCTCTATAATTAAGATCTGACAGTGTACAACTTCTGAGAACTAGATATTCCCTTGGTGAAGTGCGAGATCAGGTTTGTGCGCTGTGCTCCCAATAGCCAGCCAGAACCGGCCAGTTGTTTGAGTCAGTGCATCCATAGTCCCCATTCAAAACCTTTTGCTCAGATAAAGGGGACTGTTTTGCTTTGGGATTGATAAATGCTTGTAAAGTCTTGGTTGGGGGTAGGTCAGGGGTCAATGCCCCTCATACTGATTTTTCACAAGGGCACCCCAGGGTTTGTGCCCCAAACCTCATGTCCTATCTTTACCAATAACAGGAACTACCCGACCTTCTGGAAACCAACTTGAAAGGTCTGGTTGGGGGATTCTGAGCTGGGTGTTTAATCTGCCAGTGCCTCCACTTCTCTGCTCCAAGATAATAAAAGTCAGACTGGCTGTAAACCCCACGACGGCCACCATCATTTTCCCAAAGCGCAATTCTAACCTTGAACTTCCTAGTTTAAACCCCTACCCCTGCCAGACACTCCATGCTATAGACTCAACATACTCCTAAAAGTCTTAGCTGCTAGTCAAGGCCTCTTGCTGTCCAGGCCAATCCCTAGGTGTTTTGTTTCTCCCAGGTCTCCACCTTCAGCCTCTTTATGCTCCATCCAAACTATATTATTGAATGTTCCCTATAAAGGGATTTTCCCACCTCCGTACCGCTTATGAACCGGATGTCTATATCCTCCCAAAATTCGTATGTTGAAGCCCAGTGTGGCTGGGTTTAGAGATGGAGCTTCTGTGGAAGTGATTAAGGTTGTTTGAGGTCATAAGATGGGGCCCTGATCCCATAGGCTTAGTGTCCTATGAGAAGAGATACCAGAGAGCTCACTCTTTCTCCTCTCTGTGAGGACACAACAAGGAGGCCACCATCCACAAGCCAAGAAAAGAGCTATCAACAGGTCTACCATACTGCCACCTTGACCTTAGATTTCTAGCCTCCAAACTGTGAGGACATAAATGGCTGTGTTAAGCCTCCCTGTCTGGTGTTTTGTTATGCAGCCTGAGTTGACTGTTACAGTGCCCTTGCACATGCAGTCCCTCTTCACAAAGTGTCCCTTTGGCCACTTTCTTTGGACCAAATTCTTTAAAGAAATGCTTCCTTCTCTGTGAAGTTTTCTCTGATCTTCTTGGCTGATAATATCTTCCTCTTCTAAGTTCCTAAAGACCATTGTCACTACTTTCCTTTTGAAAATTTTCACTTTTTGATTTCAGTAATGTTACTTATAAATACGAAACATTTCCTACTAAGCTAAAGGTCCTTGAAGGTAGGGGCTGTGCCTTGTTCATCTTTGTGTCTCTCTTAACTACCTAGCACAGCATTTTTGACATATTAAAAATGCTAGCCATCTTTTATTGAGTGATGACTCTGGGCTAGTCATATGTGAGATGATTGTATGTTTAACTGGAATCTCTCAATCACCTTAACAAAGAAGATATTATTCTCATTCAAAAATGGTGGAATGTACAGTATGATGCTACTCATGTATGGTACCTAGAATAGTCAAATTTATAGAGACAGACAGTAGAATAGTTATTGCTGGGGGTTTAGGGATGTGGGGAATGAAAGGTTATTTGTTCAATAGGTATAGAGTTGTAGTTTTACAAGATGACAAGAGTCCTGTGGGTATATATGGTGGTGATGTAGCACAACACTGTGAATGTATTTAATGGCACTGAATGGCCTTAACTTAAAAATAGTGAAGATGTTAAATTTTATGTTATGTGTATTTTACTATAATTTTTAAAAATAGTGAAACTGAAGCACAGGGAGGGAAAATACCTTGCCCAAGGTCATCGGCTAGAGGCAGAAAGGTGGACACAGCTCTGTTTCACAGTGTGATCCACTTGGTAGAGTGAGAAGGTGGGCTTCAGCAAGCCTCATCATAGTCAGCTGACCTCTCCCCAGACAGCCACACTGCAGAGCTGTCATACAGATGAAAAATAAAACCCTGCTTTTAAAGGCACTGTCAGGGTTCCTGCAATGAGCAACCAATAGCTCTTCTAACTCGTGCAAGGGAAATCTTACAAATGTTACAATGAGGTCATAATAAGGAATTAGCAGGAGTCCCCAAAGGCGAGGTTGGGAAGTTCTCTTCTTCCCTCCTCTCAAGCTGTACAACCTCATCCTCACATTCCAATCAACACACTCTCTGGCATCATCACGGGGCACAGCCCAGCCCCATCTTGGAATGGGAACTCACCTGGCCAATTATAATTCAGGTTGCAGCCAATGTTCCTTGCTGGAGATGCAGTGTCCTGAGGTTCTAAAGACAGTGCAACATTTCACAAGGTTCCTTTATGTTTCCTAGAGTATTTTTCCCTTAGGAGAACCAGATAAGTGACAGACTGGTCACATTAACTCCGTAACAGCAGGGACTGCATCTGACTTGTTCAGCATTGGATCCCAAACCTCTGTCTGCACTAAGCCAGGCACAGAGGGGACACTCACTAAATGTCAGCTGAAGGGAAGGGAATTGAATTATGTTAACCCTAGAGAAGCCAGTAGGAGTTAAGCATCATTGGTTCATTATACAAAGGGAAGTCAGTTTCATTCAGGAGTCACAGACCAGCTAGAAGGGGTCACATACAGTTCAAATGCTGGCTAGTCATCAAGGACCAGTCTGTGTCCACAAGGAGTTTGGAGTCTGGTGGAGAAGAACATGGACACATTGGAGAGGTCTACTAACCCAAATAGTGTCTCTTGTAGGATTCAGGTGTGGCTCTGGGGAACACGTTAAGACCCAGCCTCAAATGTGGTGATTCAGTGGATCCTGTCCAGGGCACTGATGACATGAGTATTTTGATAAGAAAAACCGAGGCCTTCACCAGGACAATTCTGCGGGTTAGTTTGACTTAAAGAGGGTGTATTTATTTATCATAAGAGTTAAAAATCAGGGAAACTCAGCTGAGAAAATCATGGAAACATCAAATGAGTCCAAATTATTGAGGCTGCTATTCAGAGAAGAGATATTCGATGTAAATGTAGAAGTAAAAACAAATAATCCCTGAGAAAAAGAGATTGGAGTGGGGTGAGGGGCACTAACAGTGGTCGGGCACTTACTTTGTGTCTAAGACTTTTATACAGATGAACTCATTTTCTCCTCATCATAATCCAGTGAAAAATGAAAATTGCCCAAGATCACAGAGCTCATAAGTGTCTGGACCAGGATTTGAATCACACAGTGTAGCTCCAGGGTGTCAGCCTTGAACCACCACGCTGAACTGCCTCCCAAAGTGACATAGGTTGACAGGGACAATGTATGAGTAATTGCTGAAGCCAGGACTCCCCTTTCTGTCCTCCCTGCTCCCCTCCACCCACCACCAGGTGCCCACACTTCCTTCAGAGCTTAAAGCCTGCCTTTTCCATGAAGCCTTCCCTCAGTGCTTACTCGGTACTGTGAGCTCTGTCTTCTAGAACCTGACTCTACCACAACTCTTGTATTCATTTCTAAAGGCTTTTGCACTGTCAATCCTTCTTCCTGAGCCAGCTAGTCAGAGCCTCACAGAAAGGGCCCCTGTCATAGACTGCTTCTCTATCTCTCACACAAAGTGCAGAGGGCAGGCTCCATCAGGATTCATCGACCTGTTGATTTGAAATGGATTAAAGGGACACATAGGAAGAAACAAACAATGGACCTGAGCTCCTTCTTGTATCTAGAAAATTTTTATTATGCAATAAGAACTCACCATGCTCACAGAGTCGGTCAGCCTTCACCCCCCTGTATTTTCTCAGTAAACATCTCCCTTCCCCCACTGCAGATAACCCTCCCTGCTTTAACCTAGCAAGTTGTTGTGCCTGAGGAGAAGGACCCTGAGCTCTGGGTCCCGGCCCCAGGCATAATGCTGCCTTTGGGCCCAGACTTCACAGCTCCTGCAGCTTTCATGGATAACAGCTTGCCGGAGAAAGACTCCCAGTCAGCCTGGCCATAGTGACTGCTTCACTGAGGTTTTCCAGGTTGGATAATTCGTAGTAGAGCTTTGCCTAAACAATTATCTTTAAAAAAAAAACTTCCATAAAGCAACTTTTAATGTATGAACACCTAAAAATACACAAAACTCAATAACTTATGGAAACGTCAGTGTAACTGTGTAGAATTGTGCTTCCGAGAATTATACCCTTATGACTTGTCTCTGCTGGGCTTTGGCTTACAGGAGTGTTGGCTTAGAGACCAGCTTGGAGTCATTTGCTCCTTCTTGGAAGATATGGGTCAGAAAACCCTTAAGATTCCACAGGCCTTTTCTATTCCTAAATAAAATGCTAAGAGCTCTCTGCAGGTCTTAAAAACAGCTAAGAATCCAAATATGTACACTGGGGACACTTCCCCTTTTGTGGGTCATGGAAGAAGAGAGTTTGTGATTGTCCCTGAAAAAAAAAAATCAAAATCTCCCACCACTCTTCTAAGAGACTCCTACGGGTACTAGAAATTTCAAAATTAGAACAATGTCATCAAAGATTAAACTTCTTAATGCTCAGAGCCACCCCAAATAATAAAACTGGGAACTCCAGGAAAACAGAAACAGTTATCACTGTAAATCAAATGGTTCATAAGAACTTGGAGCATAGATACTGTTTAGAGATGTGAATCATTTTCACTGGTAATTTCTTTATTTTATGGATGTGAACATTCTCCTGTCTCACTAAAACCCAATCACCCAAAAGCCCAGAGAGGGGCCTGTGACCACACAACTGATTGGTCTTCATGCCAGATCTGAACTCAGGTCATCCTACAATAGCACTCTCCTATACAACTTTCTGTGATGATAGAAATAGTCCATATCTACACTTTCCAATACAGTAGCCATTAGGTATTTGTGGCTGTTGAACACTTGAAACATGGCTAGCATAACTGTGAAATTGAATTTTCAGTATTTTATTTTCATTTAAGTTAAACTTAAATAGCCACTTGTGGCTAATTTTAAATAGCACAGTTCTAGAATAACCAAGCCAGTTTATAGAGTATTGCTATTATGCACAGAAAAAGATTCTCCACTAAATTCTTTCTTTTCTTGCCACCACAGAAGAACTAGAGAAAAATATTTCTGTAGAGGGAAGAAAAAGCATGCAGCTGAAGTCCAATTAACAAAAGGCACTCATGCCCGTTATTCATTACCACCTCACGTATTTACTGTGCAATTGTTATCATTGAAAACTGAGGACATTAGTGGTTTCCTAAACAATGAATTCTCTTGCTTGTTTAGGCCATTGCCATGTTACAGTTGTGCACTGAGCCCTGGCAATAAGGCAAGGCTAGCACCTCCTACTGACGCGCAGCCTCGAGAGGGATGCAGAAGTCCCTGCTTGTAAAATGTAAACATGGGGCATGGCTGAAAGCTCAGGTTTCTCATCTTTGTCCTTACAAGATTGCATAAAACACTTGGTTTCAGGGCAAAATTCCTCTCTGCTCACAGGAAAGTCATCTCATATTGTTAAAGGAGTGTTACCCGGGAGCAGAGCTGCCTATCGGCACATTTTCCTCTGCACACAATGGAATTCATTCACAAATCCATTCTGTATGCTTTGGGCCTAGATAACAGAAGGTATCAATTCAAATGGAGACGGCAGCCAAGAAATCAAGAAAAGGCTGCGAGTTAAAAAGTCAGCAATGGAAGAATGAGTCAAGATCACTAAGAGCAAAGATGTGCCATTAGAAAGCAAGACTAATTCTCACCTTCGTATTCCCAATTACTGTGTATGGATGCAAAAGTTGAACTTAAAGAAGGCTGATGAGGGGGAAAAAATGGATTTATCTAGAATATGGTGTTGGAGGAGAGCTCTGTGGATTTTGAACCACCAGAAAGATGGACAAGTGGATCCTGGAGCAAATTAAGTCTGAAACATCCCTGGAGGCAGAAATGACAAAACTGAAGCTGTCCTACTTCAGACACATCAGGAGAAGGCAGGGTTCTTTGGAAAGGACAATAATTCTGGAAAATATAGAAGGCAGCAGGGAAAGAAGACCAGAGATGAGATGTGTTGATTCTGTAAAAGAAGCTGTAGGCATGAGTCTACAGGAGCTGAGCAGAGCTGCTGAGAATTAAGACATTACGGATGTCACTCATTCATGGATCACCAGGAGCTGAGTCCACTCAACAGCACATAACAACAACGAAGGTAGCTTGAAAATAGGACTCGCTTTTGGTAGTAGTAAGGTCCGCTTCTCCTGGGGTTCTCCAAGGGAACTCCTAGAATCACCAGAGATTTGAATGGTAATAGGTTAAAAGAGGAGAAGATGGAGTTGCATTTTGATTTATGTTGGTGAATAATTAAGTAGGACATCTATTTTGCTGTCTCATCATTGCTGAGAATGTATAATACATAATAAAGACTTTGCAAAAGACATCATATTTTTAAGAGAATGGAAAGAAGGAAGGTCAGTGAGCAACCTTTGCCTAAAGGACACAATAGTTGCAATAGCTGCTTCTCACAAAATCACTTTAGTGTCATTATTATTATATTTTAGTCCAGGTGAGCTTCGTGACTATATTCCAAACTACAATTCATACTTGAAGTCAACGGATCAAAAAAGGAAAAGCAACTCAAGAGAACTGGGATCTTAAAGTCAATTAGTGCAACGCCTGCTTCTGGCCAGAACTGAGTAAAGGGGCCACATTTACCCTCAATAGTTGGAACGGTAGCTTAAACAACTGGTAAAGCAGACAAACTATAGAAAACAACAGTTTTCAGACACTGGGGACAGGTAGCACAGGACTCAAATAGAGCCTGACATCTTGTCTGAGTTGAGAAGACAACAGTTTGGAGTTAAAGAAGGTCAAGACAGCTAAAAATAGCAGATTAAATGCCAAAGAGAATGAAGAAAGAGAGAGAGAGAGAGAGAGAGAGAGAACCAATTCATATTTTGCTCCCTATTACAAATTAACTCAAAATAAATTATAGAACTAAATATAAAACCTAAAGTTATAAAACTTCTAGAAAAAATATAGGGAAAATCTTCATGACCTTGGGTTAGACAAACATTTCTTAGAACACAAAAAGCACAAACCATAGAAGAAAAAAATTAATAAGTGGACCTCATCCAAATCAGAGACTTCTATGTTCAAAAGATACTTATAGAAATGAAAAATCAAGCCACAGACTTGTAAACTATTTGTGAAACACTTATCTGATAAATAAATTATATCTTGACTACATGGAGGACTCTTAAAATTCAGTAAAACTTAATGTTAAAATAATAATGATAAGCAAAATATTTCAACAGATACTTCATCAAAGAAGACTTTAATGATGGCTAGTAAGTACATGAAAAGATGCTTAGCATCATTAGTCATAAGAAAAATGTAAATCAAAGCGGCAATGAAATACCATTATACATTCCAGTATGCAATACAAAATGCTGGAAAGGAAGCAACTAGAAGTATCATACACATTCTGAAAATAATTTGAAAGGTTGGTTTTTTCTTTTTAATAAGATTAAACATTCACTGACCATATGACCCAATGATTTCTCTTCCATTTGCCCAAGAGAAATGAAAACAAAATCAACACAAAGGCTTATATGTGAATGCTTATACCCACTGTTATCAATAATAGCCCCAAACAAGTGTCCATCAAGTGCTGAATGCAGGAACAAATTGTGGTATATTCATATAATGGAACACTACCCACTAAGAAAAAGAAGCTGACTGCTGAAATATTCAAAACATTATGTTAAAGTGAAAGAAACTATACGCAGAAGATTATAGAGTTTAATTCCATTTATATGATACTTTTAAAAAGGCAAAACTATAGTGATAGATAGAACATCCGTGGCTTCTAGGAGTCAAGGGGTGGCTAGGAGTGGACTCGTGGTAATGGCTCAAAAGGGAACTTTTTGAGGTGATGAAAATAGTAGGACTGTGATGATTGTTACACGACAGTATACATTTGTTCAAAACTCATTCTAGTATATATTTAGAATTGTTGGATTTTAATGTATATAAATTATGTCCCAATAAAATTGATCCCCCCGTAAATCCAAGTCACTAAATTGCATAGATGGTATAAGACTATCTGTATTAAATAACAGAGAAGAAAAGGGGATAATTTCAAATATATGAAGACACATACTGTATTTGCTGGAATTTGCATAAGATGTCTCGGAAGCACATACATACATTTTTTAGAATGAGTTGCCTCAGAAAATGGAAATGGGGTGTCAGAGGTCGGGGAGCAACTCTAACTTTCAAATTCTGAACCATGCAAACAATTAGCCTACTCAAAGCGGGGAGGAAAGTCAGTTTGGGCTCCCAAACCTACTTCCCTTCAATATGATTTGAATCAAAATCCTGTTTCTATGTGAGAATCACTCTGCCTTTGTCACTCACCATTTCCTTTGCCCCCTATTTTAAAAATCACAGGGCCGCCTAAGAATCTGTTCAATAAACACTTCAGAGAGCATGAGAATAAAACAAATTTAAGACGTGAGGGACAGGGAGAGAGGGTCCCCATAGGAGGGAGACTCTTTTATTACAGGGGACAGTGAGGCTTCCATACACAGCAGGTTAGAACCACGGTGGGGAGCGGGGTGCGCTTGGGCTCAACTCATTCAAAGTGTTGATTTGTTTTGTTTTGTTTTTGTTTTGTTTTTATACATGAGAAATTTAAGGACTAAAGAGTGCAAATGTCTTCCCCAGATTTGCATGTTTAGTTAGTGTCAGAATCCATATGAAGACCCAACTGTTAAGTCCTATTGCAAAGATAATATCAATAAAGCAGGTGACCTAACACAGAGCATGGTTGACAGTAAACGTTTCGTACCTAAGAATTTCCCTGCTCTTTTTTCACATTACATCAGTTGGCTTCTCACCAGGACTCACCATCTACCCATCTGCACCTCAAAGACGTATATATTCGGGAATACAAAGACATAGGGGCCTATGATTAGGTGCTGATGGAATTTCCCAGAATACACTAAATAAGCTTTCCATTCAAAAAGAAAGAACTATTCTTTCCATTACAAATCAGTTTAATTCAATTTGACAAATATTTATGCATCCTGACTATGGGCCAGGCTCCCTGCTAATGGTGAGTGTAACGAACGAGGAAGAGGGTGGTGACACACCCTTACCCAGATGATTGTAATATTAGATGACAAGCCCTACAGTGGAAGGATGCACTGAGAAAGTACCATTCAAAATCACTTGGAGGTTCAGAGATGGCTCCCCAGGGAATGAGTCCAGAAAGAAAAGGAGGAGTTGGTCTGATGACAGAGGGACTGCCAAAGGCAAAGCCAGATGAGGCAGAATAGCATCGCATCTGCGGGGAGCTCAGCATTCCTGGAGCATAGTGAGAGAGTGTTGGGGGGTGAGACCAGAGAGGCTTTCAGGTTGTCAGGGGCAGGACCTGAGGCCTTGCACATGATACTCAAGGGTGAAGTTGATAGTGTTGGCCATGTGCAAGGAGTTACACAGAGGAGTTAAGTATCTGATTTGCAAGTTTGTTCCAAGAGATTGTTTTTACTCCAGTAGGTGAGTGAAAACTATCTGAGAGTTCAGTTCACTTCAACCAACGTTTACAGAGCTCCAGTAACAAGCCCAGTGCCCCCACAGGCCACTGCACTGTAGCAATAAGCACACATGGCCCCTTTCTTCAAGGAGCTGACATTCTCATGAGTTGTCATTTAAAAAAAAAGAAGTCCAGAAGAGGATCCGTCATGTCACTCAGTATTCTAACACTGCCCGCTTCCCTAGGGTTCTAATTGGCAGCCCCACGCCAGTCAGTTGATGCTCTCTCGCCCAGCATTGACACTTCTCACTTTCTCCTGGTCACTGTGTTTGGTTTGTCTTCTTGTCTATTGACAGAATACGATTTGGTCAATTATACTGATCCAGCACAGAAAGGGAGGGCCAGGAACAAGGTGCATTGAATTAGCTGTGCTGACATTCTTACCACAGGCCGCTCCCTGCATGACAACACGGGCCACTGTGTGAATCCTCAAGTCCTCTGACAGGAGCACCCCTCCACAGTTCAACAAACCAAATTAAATGCTCAGAATATTGGCTTCCTGCCCAACTTCAGGATAATGCCAGGAACATGCCAGGTATTCTCATAAATGTCTGAGAACTAATGAGATGAAGGTGCAAACAGTCCACTGAATTCTCCCAGAATCCCTTGCACTCTGTGAGAAATATGGATCCCAGAGTGGCTGCCCACATCCAGAGGATCCCCTGCTTCAATGCCATTCAATCCTGCTTTCAGATGCCATAGAGAGTTGAAGAGTGCATCTCTCCCCCAAGATATGTCCAACCGGTACCTGTAAAAGTGAGCTTATTTGGGAAAAAAGGGCCTTTCTGAATGTAATGAAGTTAAGAATCTTGAGATGCAATCATCCTAGTATAGAATGGGTGCTAAACACACTGACACATCTTTATAAGCGAAGAGAAGGAAAAGCAGATACAGAGATCCAGGGGAGAAGGCCACGTGATCATGGAGGCCCACGGCGGAGCGAGGCAGTCCGAAGCCGAGGACTGTGCCAGGAGCCATAAGAAGCTGGGAAAGGCAAGGAAGCTTCTCCTCTAGAGCCACCAGATGGAGCAGGACTGCCAATACCTTGACTTCAGACTTCTGGCTTCTGGAGCTGTGAGGGAATGAACTCTGTTGTTTTAGCCACCACATTCGTTGGTTATAGCAGCTCTACCAAACTAATACAGGGGGCTTGGAGCACCACTGTCATCACTGCTGCAGGCCGCTGGGACAAGCCTTTGTCCTCCCTCAATGCCCCGGAGATCCCTGGGGTAAGTGTTCCCTCCTTCGTTCACTCCCTCATTATTCAAGTAGCCATGCACTGGGGGTGTGAGAATGGGTAAAAGGCAGCGAGCGAGAGAGGTGGAGACATACAGAGGTGATTATTGCATGAAGTGTTGTGGGCTGCATGGTGTCCCCCAGTATGCCTATGCTGAATCTCAATCCCTAGTGCCTCAGAATGTGACTGTATTTGGAGACAGCGTCTTTAAAGAGGTAATTAAGTTAAAATGACATTACTTAATCCAACGTGACTGGTGTCAGAAGAGGAGATGAGGACACAGACACGCACCGGTAAAGGACTATGTGAAGGCGCTGGAGAATACAGCCATCTGTAAACTAAAGAAAGGCCTCAGAAGAAATCAACTCTGCCAATGGCTCGATTGGATGTTTAGGTTCCAGAATTGTGAGGGGGGAAAAATTTACTGTTTAAGCCATGCAGTCTGTTTGTTACGGCAGCCCCAGCCAACTGATGCATTGAATGGGCACACAGGAGACCCAGCCCAGGGTGGGGGTGAAGGTGGAGGTGGGGGGCGGTGGACAGGCTCCCTGATGAGATGACAGCTAGGCTAGACCTGAAAGGACAGTAGGTTATTCCAGGAAGGAGAGCACTGAAAGGAACTGGCTTGAGCAAAAAGCCCAGAGTCCTGAAAATGCATGAAGGGTGGAGGGAAATATTTTTCAAGGCAACGGGTAAGTATGGGGAGTGGCAGGTGATGAGGTTTTGGCTAGAAGTTTGATGGACTTTTTCAGGCATTCTCTCCATCCTGGCCTTTTTCCTAGGGGCAATGAGGAGCCACTGCATAGCTAGAAACAGAAAAATGTCATGGTCTGATGTGCTCTTTTTCTGGACCATTTTGGTAACAAGGTGGGGACTTCTTGGGAGGAAGGAAAATCTAAGGGCACAGTGACCAGTAGAATAACTGTGGCCAAGATGATAGTAGCCAGTGGTGGCCAAGATGAAGAGAAGAGACTATTTTTAGAAGTGAAATTGACTGAAATTTTAGAAGTGAAGCAGCAGAAATCTAAGCTACTCAAAAGTTTTAGTTTGTACCATTGGTGATACTACCCACCGAGGTGGTGAGAATTGTGGATAAACTGATACTGCATTTGCAGTTTCTAGGGGGAAATTTTTCAAAATTTCTTTTGGAAAAAAAGGTGGATCCTAATTTGGGGTATTTCTTTCAGAATATCACATCACCTTATTTTCAGATCTGACATAATCTGCACATATTATTCAGGGAATGAGTCTTTATTATTCTTTTGTGAGGGTTTGTTTTCATGGTTTCTTAAGATGCTGAAAGGCTTACAGCAAGTGGCTGATTCCACAGGAAAGAAATAAGGTTAGACTTTGGAAGGGCACCACTTACGTTTTCTCTGAACTATGCCCCTGAAGTTTGATCAGTGCACAATCTTTGCAGCCCTGCCCAGGGGCACTGTGAATGCCCAATCAGAGACGGGCTTTGCAGAGAACAGGCTTCATGTGAGCTGAGGACAGAAGAGCGAGTTGCTCTCAGGCAGCCTTTCCCATTGCACCCCAGTCTAGAGATCATAACCATTATCAAGCAGTCTCCTAGAGCGGATAACAGGTGGAATCATCTGTGTCCACACCGATAAAGTGCTAGAGCCACATGTCCTGGGAGACCAGATGAAATTAAAGACCACAAGAGCTGGAAAAGACTGAATTTCAGAGATGAGGAAACTGAGGTCCAGGAAGGTTGCACAGCAAATTACTGACGGAGTTAGGTTAGGCTGTCCTGACCAGTGCTTTTTCCACAACATTGCACTGCTCATGTTAGGGTCAGCAAAGGAACTAATTGTATTCATATCAGTCATGAAGCTCCGTGTAATGGAACATTCATTAAATGTCTACTAATATTTATTGAACGTGCTTAAAGTAAAAATATAATTTCATGGATGGGTCACATTCATCACGATTAATAATAATATTTTTTTCTCTCTCTCTCATACACAAACATAATTAGGAAAATGCCTACAGATCCCTCAATTTTAGTAGAAAGCAACAAGATGAGTCTCATAAGCCTATGTGGCAAATGCTGAACCAACAACTCCTTCTGGTAGCCTTTTGACATGGATGGGACCTGTCACTTAGAGATCTGCTTTCAGTGGCTCTAGACCAGGGACCAAGAAACTATTATTTCTTTCCTCTTATCTTTAAGAATTGTGTTTCTTTGTCTTCCCCAGGGGAGAGTTAGACCTAAGATATGCGGTGCTCATTATCCAGGACCTGGCATGTACAATAGTAAGTATGTTGTGTGAGATGGATGGAAGAAAGGAAGGGAGGAAGGGACAGAGGGAGGGAGGGAGGGAGGGAGGAAGGGACAGAGGAAGGAGGGAGGGAGGGACGGAGGAAGGGAGGGAGGATGAATAGCTGTATTAGCACATTTTCTTGACCATATGTTCCCAGACAAGGGGCCCATAGCTGAGATGGGAGTAAGATCTCCATCCACTCAGTCGCCCTGGTCAAAAGCCCTAGTCTATTTTGGTTCTTTCCTTTCATTATACTTCACATGAATCACCCGTGAAACCTCTGGTCTCCTTCTTCAAAATAATCCCAATCCTACTTCACATTACCTCCCCTGTTGCCACAACCCACCATCATCTCTTGCCTAGTTTTTCAATTGCCTCCAAACTGTTCTCCATGCTTCTACCCTTTCCCTGTTATCAACAAGACAGCCAGAATGTTCCTTCCAAAATCCTCTATTGAATTTCCACACCACTCCGAGTAAAAGTGGAAGTTTTTCCCATAGCCCGTGGGATGCGCCATGGTCTGTGTCCACCCCCACTTCCCTGGCTCACGTGCTACCACCGTCCCCCTGCTCACCTCTGTCCCGTTGTGAGAGGCTGCATGATGGCTCCCACATTTGCCATGCCCTCATCCCCAGAAACCATGCATGTGACTTTGTGTGGCAGAAGGGACTTGGCAGATACCATTAAATTAAGCTTCTTAAAATATTATCCTGGATTACCCGGGTGGGCCCAAGCCTATCACAAGTCTCGGTATGAGAGAGACTCAGGAGGAGTCAGAGCAGAAGGAGGCGAGTAAAGGTGGAAGCGAGGGGAGAAGCGGTGACATGATGTGTGGGCAATGAGCCGGGAAGGGGGTCAGCCCCTAGAAGCGAGAGGAGGAAGCAGAGTCTCCCCCAGCGCCTCCAGAAAGAACACAGCCCTGCCACCACCTTGATGTAAGCTCCATAAATCTCATCAGATGTCTGACCTCCACAATTGATTTGTGTTGTTTCAACCCACTAATTTGTTATAGCAGCAATAGGAAATTATTCCATTTGATGATTCTCTGTGGCTCTTTGAGCATTGGGCCTAGTTTTTATTTACTAATTTATTTTCCATCAGTTGTCTCTCCTCCTATAGCACACCACAAAGGGCTTGAAATCCAAGACCTTTTTTCCTTTGTGGTTGGAAAGCCAGGGCCTGGCACAGTAACTACCTGTTCCATGAGGGAATAAATGATATATTTTAATTAAGTAATTGCCTGACACCCTGAGATGGCTGACCCTCAATAAAATGTTGGCTGAACCGGGTTACAAGCCTGCTTGAGATTTTCACTGACTTGTCTAGAACAGGTGGAAATGTGTACCAATGAGCTTGGGCTGCGCCTACACTAAACAGGCCAGGAGAAGGAACCCCGGGACTACACAGCAACCAGCCCTACTAGGACGATGGTGAGCACTGTCAAATCTGGGGGTTCTAGCATCCCCTCTGAGTTGCTGGGAAGAGGAAGGAGCCTGAGTAGAACAGCCCCTGCTTTTATTCGTTTTCATATATGACATTTCCATTCAGCACTGAATAAGGTACTGTCGTGGGGATGGGGTGGAAGGCTGAGCAGGAGGGACTCTAACTGACTCTCGTCTCACTGAGTTCTGCTAAGTATCCTTAAAAGAGAGTTCACACATAGGAGCTGGGGTCGATGGCATACCCTATGACCTCTCAGTCAACATAATTATACTAAAAAAAAAAGGTAAACTTTAAAAAGTTAATTAAATCCACAATTTGCTGTACAGTATTACAAATCATAAATAATTTAGGAATCGCGCATCACTCCCCTGCAGCTTTTTCCTGCTGGTGGCACCAGCTGGAGATGCCAGTACTTCTTTTTCCTCCTCCTTCTGGTTAATTCTACATGAGTGGTAGGCTAATGTCTTGTGAAATCAACACTTCGCCAAATCTACAAACAATTGTGTTGGTGCCAGTGATGATGGCGAGCCACCTGCCTGCTGCCATGAAGTTGCATGGATGCTTCTGTCCTGAGAAAAAATGCAGCCAGCCCTCACTTTTATAAAAGGAGGAAGGCAGTGTGGAGGTTCCTCAGGAAATTGGGAATGGAGTTACCATATGATCCAGCAATCCCCCTTCTGGAGATCTACCCCAAAAACCTGAAAACCTTTGACCCCAAAGACTCATGTACCCCAATGTTCATCGCAGCTCTGTTCACAGTGGCCAAAACATGGAAACAACCAAAGTGCCCTGCGACAGACGACTGGATAAAGAAGCTGTGGTACATACACACAATGGAATACTACTCAGCTGTAAGAAAAGATGAAATACTGCCATTTGCAACAAAACGGATGAACCTGGAGATCATCATACTTAGTGAAATAAGCCAGACAGAAAAAACAAAGAACTGTGTGACTTTTCTCTTATGTGGAATATAAAACTGAAAGCAACAAAGAAACAAAAACTCAAGAACACAATCAGTAGTTTAGTGGTTACCTGAGGGCAAGAGGGGAGGGGGTGGGAGGGGAGGGAGGGGGTGGGAGAGGAGGGAGGGGGAGTGAAGCACACGGTGATGGAAAGAGCACTGACTCTGGGTGGCAAACACAGTGCAGCACGTAGACAACGCCCTGTAGCGTCGTACACCTGGAACCCACACTTGACTGCAGCTGTTCCAGCGTCACCTGCTCTGTGGAACTTCGTGTACACTTGAGTTCTCCCTCCTGCATGCCCCCAGCACCCCACTCACACCTCCAGTCACCAGAACTGAACCTGTACAAACCTGTCTCCTGCATCACCTTATTGGTTTCTTTAGAACAAGGACCTGGTCTTACTCATGCACACCCTTATCCACCTCCTCCACACGCTCGGAGTAGTAACAGCCAAGCCTTGTCGGGTACATCAGTATGAGCCAACCATCTGAGACTTGATTTTTAAAAAGACGTTGTGGTAGAATAAACGAGACACAGTTTACATGCAAAACAACTAGGGAAAAATACAAAGTAGAAAATAATAATGTATTAAATCAGTGTATTTCATTCAGGCATTATTAGAAACCAAGAAGGAGAGAAATGAGTGTGGACTGGAGCTCTGTAGGTCCATAGAATAATCATTTTTACTAGCAAAAAAATAGAAGTAGTACTAATACATTGTCTTCATATCAAAGGAAACATGTAAATATGAATATCATGGGGGTAAATTTTGGAGGCAAATATTCTGCCATCTTGATTAATAAAGATGATTTTTAAAAGCCCTGAATGCTTATGTTTTAATAATCTTCATAGCCATACATCTTTATTACAGTATCAGTCAAATACAAAGATCACCTAAGGACTTTGCTTACATATCATAAGCATTAAACATTAACACTGGCAATTAGTGTCTTACTACTACTAAAACCATTTAACTCCATCAGATATTTTCGTTATATTGGTGCCAAAAGAGCAAGCTCTGTGACAGAGGTAGCATTTATGGACCACTTATCTGAAAGATCTGTGACCTTAGAAACCTTACGAAGGAAACTCCAGCACCTGACTATAGATCTGACTTTCTCTCACAAGTCTTGGCTTTGTTTTTCAAAATCATGATGACAAAAGCAATTTAATCAGACAGGAAAACGTACCTAATGTCTTTCACAAGGTAAGAGTTGGAGCAGCAACATCTGCTCACTCGAAAGTTAACTCTTAAGAAATGTGTTGCCGTGGTACATAAAAGTCAAGGATTAGATTCAAACTCTAAATCACTCCACTTTCTGCAATTTTGAACCATCTTGGGTGAACTCTGAAATGACTGCTTTAATCAGCCCTACTCCCTTCATTTTTTATTTATTTATTTTGGTTACAGTTGACATGCAATATTATTTTATATTAGTGTCCAGTATACAGCACAGTGGTTAATCATTTACCTAATTTATGCAGTGACCCCCTGATAAGTCTAGTACCCACCTGGCACCATACATAGTTATTACCATATGATTGATTATATTCTCTATGCTGTACTTTATATCCCATGACTTTTCCAACTACCAATTTATATTTCTTAATCCCTTCCCCTTTTTCTATTCTTGAATATGTAGTGAGATCTGAAGACCTTGACACCAGGCATCTCACCTCAGTAGGGAATGTGACACCAATTACGCCATCCGCATGTGCAGGTGTGCCTGTCCACAGGCAGCCCTTACCTTCACATAGAGGTTAATCTCAGGGTTCGTGGAAGCTGATTCATTTCCTTTCAAACCATCTGCAGCAGAATAGCAGGCAGGGGGTTCTTCACTGCTCTCCTGGATGGCGCAGCTTGAAGGAGAAGGCAGGTCTTCCTTCATTGCATTTCCATTCTCCTGTGGCTCTTCTGGGCTGGGCTCCTGGTCCTGAATTGGGGTGTACAATTCTTCCATTGAGATGTTTGTGTCCTCATGGGGCTCAGGACATACCTCATCAGGCAGGAGGTAGCCTCCTTCCTCTGGATGGGAAGAAGCCAAGCTATTCTTCTCACCCCCAACAGTGTAAACTGATACAAGTTCATATTCATGGGGTTCCAGCTCTGTGGCATATAAATCATTTTCTGGCATCAGGTCTTCACAGGTGTCATCATTGAGGATGCCTCCATTTTCTCCTGGCTGGTCTGGAACTTCATACACCGTCTCTTTTTGGACTGTGTCATAGACGGCGTTGGGGTCTTGGTCATTCATGTTTATCGATTAGGTAGATCCTTTTGCAAGCAGACCCGAAGTGAATAAAGAAGCAGGGGATGCTGCACTTCCTTGCTGAGGAATCAAAGAGCTTTTGACATGCAGAAACTAGCAACAGCTATCAATGACAGTCTCTGACAATCATTTACCAGAGATTTTAGTCAGCAAACCTCAAGTCCATGGGACACCAGATAAAGCTTACACGCTCAGTTAACTCCTTCACTCCTAAGGGTATTGTCAACTAGACTCCAGGGCTTTCCTCAGGGCCAGTAACTCTGAGCTTTTTGTATCAACGACAGGTTGAGTTGAATTTCTTCCCAGGCTACATTGAAATTTCTGAATATCTCACCATTTGTCACTAAATGGAGCCCCCTCTTCCAATTGTCCCTAAGGTTGATGACATTCAAGGTGTTCCTGCAATTCAGTGGAGAGCGATTCTGCACAGTGGTAACATCTGTTTATAGCTGGATTGGTGACACAAAACACTGAGTATTGATACCCTATGGTAAATGAGCATTATGTACTACAGTTAAGTAATGAATTCTATTGACATTTCTTATCTGGAACTAGCACTAGGTAATTAAATGGCAGAGGAAAAAATTACTTAGTGCTCTGGTCTGTGAGCACATCAGCACAGACGACCAAAACTGAGGGACTTGAAGATTTAGGGCTTTGAGTTTTATTTTTCCTTCTTAAATATGGGTGATAATTACAGCCAACTAACACTAAGAATCTACTATGTTCAGGATACTGAATTGAGCACTAAATATATTAATGATAATAGAAGATAGATTCTCTGTTCTCAAGGAACTTGGAAGTATAGTTGGAGGGCCAAGAAGGCAAATTAAAACCCCAACGAACACACAATAAACTATTCAGTTAGTGTAATTGGCCAGGTCTGGAGTAAGAAGAAACGAACTATATGCATGAGTTTGCTGGTAGATGTCATCTCCAGATCCCATAAATACATGGGCTCTTTGTTTTTCAAGCTGGTACTCTGTCCTGCTAATTCCTGCTTCTCATCACCACATCACATTTATCTTTCTCTTTGAAGTGAAAACCCAGATAGTTTGTAAAGAGACTTTAATGTCTAAAAATCATGTGCAAATTGAGAAGCAATGCAACTCTGATCAACAGGTTTCAAAGCATTTGATGAACACTTTGACGCCCTTAGCTTCAAAATTGCATCCAGGAATCTTCTGGAGTGAACTAGAGCAATATTTCTAAAATTCTAGCTTTCGAGACAGCTCAAAGGATAGATAAGGGGAAAGAGGCCAGAAGCAGACCTTAAAGCCTGTTGCCATTAGCCCGTTATCTTATTGAAAGTGGGGTTTATTGGTCCCAATACTTGATCAATTACCATAGGTTCCATAATCAGGTGTTTATAACTAAATCAAGCCCCACCTCAGTTCCTCATAATTTTAGCAGTCGAAGAAAACTTAAGAGATTATTCAATCTAATGCTTAATTTTACATTTGAGGAAAGCCTAAAACCTACACAGGGGAAATGGCTGGTCCAGGTCCACAAACTCCAACAGAGTTAATGACGAGCTGATTTCA
Organism: Lyroderma lyra; assembly: GCA_004026885.1. Lineage (NCBI taxonomy): Eukaryota > Metazoa > Chordata > Mammalia > Chiroptera > Megadermatidae > Lyroderma > Lyroderma lyra. The sequence continues at coordinate 38,230 of PVJL010006049.1, forward strand.
GCTGCAGATTTCCTAACCTCCATCCCCTCAGTGATCTTCCTGCTACTTGTATATCATCCTGAAATTTTACCACACTTTCTTACTTTTCAAATTATAAATAGTCACCTATATCTTGACTCCTCATTACTTTGAAGGTCCTCCTCACAGCTGTCGATTGTAGGTTATATGATCTAGGAGAGGTCCTCGTGGTCCCAGAGGAGTCTGAATCAAAGTGAGGTATGCTGTTTACTACTTAGAGGAGATGAATAAAGACAGGAGTAAAAGGGGGAACATTAAATATTGGGGGGAATGACAGATGGAATCCTTTTCACTGAAACAATCTAACAACCATGGGAAGGGCCAACAAAGTTATTTAAATAAATTTAATGAAAACATCAATCACCAAAAACAGCACCTTGAAAAAAAAAACAGAAAACAAACAAACGAAACACAGAAACCAATTATTTCACAGTGCTGCAGGCAGGACATCAAAACCAGTGTATTAGCAGAGAGAGTTCCATTCTGTGCAGAGGCTGTAGGGGAGAAGCCATCCTCACCTGCTCAAGCTTCCAGACGTTCCTTGTGGGTGTCTCTCATGTGTATGTCCAATGACACTTGCTGTTGGTTTTCAAAACCAACATGGATGAACTACACGCCCCCAAGCCCTTATGCAGGGCAATCCTTGCTTCGTTCTCTGCCTTCCACTGGTGCTCTGCGTGGGACTGATGTCTTACCCAGGCTGGGACTACACACCCACCCGCAGGAGCCCACTCTCACCGACGTCCCCAGACTGTCCCTTGTGCTTCAGAGTGGTCTAATTTCCCTCCCTCCCCTTCCTCCCTTTGCTATCTCCAACATGACCAAAATGTCCTTGTCTGACCCCCTTACGAGCTCTCTGTCACTTCTCCCTCTAAAACCTCCAGTATAAAGAAAAAGCAACTCAGAGCAGCTGAACTTGACTCAGCCCAATGACTGAGGTGCCCGGACAGCTGACTTCAAAGAGGCGAAGGAAAAGGTGAGGTGGGCCTGCTCTGAGCCAGGGGCAAGGAGAAGCATCTGCAGGAGTGTTGAGGGAGCTTACAGAAATATTAAGTTTACTTAGTGACTTACTGGAGTATTCCTGGGCTGAGTGTCTTTCACCTCCATCGTCCTGCCTAAAGAGAATGCGCTTTCCTTCCGCCACGGACGACTTCACTCCATTGTGCTCTCTCACCTCATTTCCTTCCTTCATCTTTGAAGATTTTATTTTGTGATTTCAGGGATTTTAGGGTTATACTGTTTGGGGATTTTTTTTCTCTCTCTCTAAAGACATTTGGTGAGTTTGATTCTGTATTATCAAACCAAAAGCAATGTAGCTCAGTAATCTAAGGAATCCCTCTGTATAAGATACATATGCTTCTTTTTTTTTTTTTTTTTTTTGCTTTTTGGTATGTGGGTAGCTCCCTGGCTGGGACTCGAACCCAGGCCGCAGCACTGACAGTGCCAGCGCCGAAGCCTTAAGCCACTACGCCACCAGGGAACTCTATTGTTTTAATTTTTTAACTCAAATTTTTATTTGTTTATATTTAGGTACGTGTGTTTTGTATTATAAAGAAATAAAATTTTAGCCTTTATTTTTCAACACATTATGGTACAAGAAATTTTATTTTACAAATAATTACAAACCACAAGAACAGATACAAGGTATAAGAAATTTTATGTATAAAATATTTTTACATAAAAAAACAATTATCATATTTCAGGGTGTTATTTTGCACATAGATATCATTATTGATTTCTAGAGTTACACTTTTAACTCATAGGCATAAATTAAAGAATTAAAAACATTTATATAGATACAGAATTAGTACTACCCATGCATAATGCACATCTTACTTTTCCCTCACAAATTTGGGCAAAAAAAGTATGCTTTATACACAGCAAAATACGGTAAATATAATGCAATTTGTTACTGTGAACCATCCAGGGAAGATAGAGAAAGAACTCTGGGCTTTGAAAATGCAACTTGACTCTTACCTGGGTTGGGGATGCATGTGCCCGGTAAGCTGTTCTTTCATATTTCAGTTTTATATCTTCTAAACAGTATTACCCAAGGCCACTGCCCTGGAGTTACTCCACGAGAACACACTCTTTCCCTGAAATATGTACACAGCTGTCATTTTGAGCTTCTCGGGTTCCTACCATGCCATCACAGATGTATTTTTATATTAAGATCTCTCTCTGATTATAAATGCAGTTCATGCTCATTATAGAAAAAGATCATAAAAATCATCTGTAATGCCACCACCCAAAGATAATTATGCTATCATTCTCTTACTCCTCTTACCCACATGTACATATAAGATGAATCATGCTCATTCTTGTATTCTCCTTATTAAAATGTTGACTTTATGTAATGTGTATACATGAAATGTAATCACATTTATGTAAGACCAACAGAGTATTTTTTAAATAGTAAACTCAAATATTAGCTGATGTAACTTGTTGATTTAGAAGATTCAAAGATATTTTTCTTTATTGTAGAGCCAAATGACTTTTTAAAAGGCAAAGGATTTTGTTTAAATAAGGGATTGGCCCATAAAATGAGAAATTCACTGCTGTTGGCTCCATGCACATCCCAGGTTGTGACACTGACTATGCAGAAAGATGCTCACAGCAGCTATGGGCACACTGGATGTTTTCCAAGGGTTACCAAGATGGCTAATGTTTTTCCTTTAAATTGCCCTATCTCAAACAGTATACTCAATTTATCAACACATATTTAAATTTGGTTTTGGCTTTGGCATACAATTGGGGACAGAATGGGCAGACATGGAGATCAGAGAAGAGAAATTATAGAATTGTGAAATGAAAAAAAAAACCTAATTTGAGGTTTACTGAGGTGTTTCTTATTGAACAATAATCACAAAGATGAAGAGAGAATGAATTGCCTGTTGTTTTAGCCACGTGCAACACAGGGTAAGGGAAACCTTGATGCCAGATGGATATGGGTTCAAATGTTGACTCTGCCACTTGTTTTTGCTGAGCCTTGGTTTTCTTATTTGTAAAAGTGAAAATAGCACCTTCTTCAAAACGTTAGTGAAAATGAAAAAAAAGTGTGAAAACTCAGAGCCTGGCAGATTATATAGGTGTGTTCAGTGTTAGTTTCCAATCCACCTCCCACAACTAGCCACATTGGTTTGAGAGCTCAGAATGAAGAGATTATGGATTGGGGGTAATATGTATAAGTAACATAAATAATAACAACATGTTACTATGTTAATGGAACTTAGTTCTACTGTGCATTGCATTTATTATTATGCATTTTGGGAGTTCTTTTCTTCTGATGTCAAATTACTGTGATTTAGAGTAGTTATTGAAAGAAAGTAACTACTCTAAATCAAAATAATTGCATTTTGCTTTTTGCAGTAATTGTGACCTTCAGAAGACATTTACAGATAGCATTTTGCACGATTTGCCCAGTGAGTGTTTGTGATACTAAGATTAGGGGCCAGGTCACCAAAAGGTTGACACTGAACTTCCTCCACATCTAAAGATTGCTGTGATCATTAAAAGAAAAAGTTTAAAAGTTATGATCCACCATAGTAGGTCTGTAGAGTCACGGAAAATGTCAAATGTCTATAACTGACTCAGAATGATATGTAATGTAATAAAAATGAACATGATTTAACAAAGGCACACAATATGAAAGAAAAGATAAATTCAGAAATCACCCTCAGGATTTGAAAACTCTGAGTGTGTTTGCATTAATATTCCACCAGGGGACACTGTTAGCCGCTCTCAGCGAGGACTCCGCGCAGTCTCTGGAGCAATTTTCTTCTAGGCTAAAAAGCTAGGTAGGTGACAGTTGCAGTTCACGAGATCCCGGTCTGATGGCCTATTTATTCCCATTTCCTATTATTTTGCTTTGAGGATAAGGTGTCTCAAATTGAAAACATATGTTTAAAATATTTTATATTATATAGTATTATTTAAAATACTCCTTACAGTTCATTTAATGAATCTTCAGTTTTAAAATAAAGGGGTAAAATGAAGTCATTGAAAACATTCGATCTCCACAACAAGCCTGTGGGTAAATTCGTTTTTCTATTTTGCACCTGAGGAAACAATTTCTAAGAAAGTATTATCTCCAAGATCAGACAGACAGTGAAGTGGAGAAGCCACAGCCATACCCAAGTCTGTCTGAATCAAATTCAAAGTGATGTCTTCTCAGACTTGTTTAAAAAAAAAAAAGAAAACAAATGGGATAACATTTTTTTTTAAAATGCCAGCTACAAAAATCCTTCATAGCCCTTTTAAAGTTTTTCTCTCTTTAATGATTTTTTTTCATAGAGTCCATCTATAAATTAGCTTTAAGTGTGTTTTAGTCCTTCCCTTGTTCATTTTATTACTTAAGTAATTAAGTACCCATAAAAGTTTATCCCAAGTAAGCTTCAAGCATTCACATATTACCAAAATCAGAGTGGTCCCATTTTGTGTATGTGTATACATATTTGTATGCATACACATAAAATTATATTTGTCCTCAATTTCCATAGCAATATTTTGTGGTCCTTTTGGTGTCCCGCGTCTTGTTTGCAGCCTCTTTACTGTCACTAAAGAAAATCTACCATCACTGCTAATCTTGGCACAGAGGACCTGTCCTGCTAGTTCTACTCCTATGTCCTGAAGGCCTCAAACTAAAAGCGAAGAAGTCCCCTTAAATGAATGAACAGATACATATATTTATGTCCATATACATGCAATCTTGTATGTGTGCAGTGTACAAGATTGGAGATCGAGAGGTCACTGAAGTTATATCTTCCTCATTTGGACTACTACTTTAGTCCAAAAACTACATTCTCACTCTCTCTCTCTCTCTCCTATTACCACCTCTTAGTCTAACTCCTACTTTGTAGCAGGTTAAGTATCCTAAAGTGCAGCTAAGAAATACATCAATCTTCCTCCTCCCTTCTTCTCTATCACTCATGAGCCAGATAAGTGATGCCTTTGCCATGAAGCCCTTGCTAATCTGTCCAGACTTTTATTTCACATATATTGACGTGAGCCTCACATTCTGTTGTAACAGCCTTGCCTTACTTCCAGCGGGTAACTCCCTACTGCCTTTTCTGTCCTGTCCCAATTCTTGAGGACAATAATCATATCTTATTTATCATTACATCCCCGAACACAGTGCTTCTGAAACTTTAACATATAAGAACCATCTGAGGGATGTTTTTGAAATGCAGACTCTTATTCAGTAGGTCTGGGGTGCATTTCTAACAAGCTCCCCTAGAATACTCAGACAACTTGCTCATGGACCACACTTTGTGTAGCAAGGCATTAATGCACCTTGCATAATATTTTATACATGGCAGGTGTTAACTCACATGTACTAGGAAATTACAAGTTAAAAAGCGAAGGCAAAAAGGAAATATAATGACATAGCATCACAAATGATGGTGAGATTGTCTGAGTGCTCAGTTTTCATAAAATGTTGGTGGGAATGTTAAATAATACACCTACTTTGAGAAAAGATCTGTCTGCCTGTTTGTTTGTTTGCTTTACGAAATTAATATGTACTTACCCTATGATCTAGCAGTTCTCCTCCTAGATATTTACCAAAGAAAAAAATTTTTAAATGTCCACAAAAAGTCCTATAAAAGAATGTTCAAAACAGCCTCGTTTATAGAAGCCAAAAGTGGAAACTACCCAGGTGTCCATTAACTGGTGAATGGCTAAGTAAATTGTGGTATATTCATACTGTGCAATGCTGGCTACTATTTCCATACCGTGGAATGCTGGCTCAGGTTCTCCCACGGGGCTGCAGTCATGTAGAGTAGAGCTGCAGTCATCTAAAGGCTTGCCTGGAGCTGCCAAGATGGTTGGCAGGAGGCCTCAGATCCTGGCCACATCGTAGTGCTCCCCAAAGGACTGTTCGAGGGCACTTGTAATGGGTCCGTTGACTTCTGTCATGTGAGTGATCCAAGAGAGAGACCTGCTGTGGCCTTGCTGTGGCTCCAAGTTACTTCCAAGCCTGCCTTGAGGCTTTCTTGGTCAATGCTGGGATAAATGCTCCTGATATTAATAGAAATATATGAACCACTGACATACATACCAACATGGGTAAACCTCAACTGCATTATGTTGAGTGAAACAACCAGACACAAAAGAATACTTACTACAGCTTCTTATTCCTTTTATATGAAGTTATAGAAGGCAAAACAAATCTATAATTTTTTAAAAAGTCAAAACAGTGGTTGCCTAGGGATGGGGTAAGCAGGAAGTGTTCTAAGGGAACTTCTTAGGGGGAGGGATTGCTGTTTATTTTGACAGGACATTGAGTTACACATGTGTAAACATTGTCAAACTCAGAGAATTGCACGATTCGTACATTTCAATCTTTGTAAATTTTATTTAAAAAGAAAAAGAACTCTAAAATTCTGAACTATTGCTGCTGAAATGCTTCGAGGTGAAGTGTACTGATATTTGCAACTGACATTGAAATGCATCAAAAATAAGATGAATTGATGGAAGAACAGATGGCTAGATATGTAAGTAAAACAAATACAGAAAAATGTTTACTGTAGAATTTAGATGGTGGATGTGTGGTTGGTCTTTAACTTTTATAAGTGCTTGAAAATTTTCATAATAAAATGTTTATAAGAAAAGACAAGGGCAGTGAGTAGACAGACTCTTCTGTAGCCCTAACCCCAGCTCGGGGCTGAGTCCTCTAACACACCTTTGGACAGGCTGGGGCAGCAGCCTGACACTTACCACCTTTGTAAGTGAAAATCGACAGCTGCTCAGATAGACTGAAAGCTACGTGGCAAAGGCCTGGAGATAGTGGTCCATGCGAAACCTTCAGGTACTTACAAAGGCTCTCTAAGCCTCCTAAGGAACACAGATCAACGTGAGCTGAGGCTGCCAGTGGCAACTAGAGCAGCTAGGAGAACAGGATAGATGATCTGAGACCTGGATTTCATCATTCCAGGTTACACATGATTCACAAGTATCCTAATGAAACATCTTGATGGCTAAGATTCATCATATGTTGACATATACTTAGAAATGCCTGCAATTCTGTGTATAAATCTAACTCTCTAATACATTTTGCTATCATTTAATCCAACTTATCCAACCTGTTGCCTGCAGGCCGCATGCAGCTCAGGATGGCTTTGAATGTGGCCTAACACAAATTTGTAAACTTTCGTAAATCATGAAAATTATACCTGGACATTTTTGTAGCTCATCAGCTATCATTAGTGTTAGTGTGTTTTGTGTGTGGCCCAAGACAATTCTTCCTCTTCCAAAGTGGCCCAGGGAAGCCAAAAGGTTGGATACCCCTGAATAATGTTTTTGCTGACTTTATCTGAAACCTTTTTTGTTCATTGATTTCAGGTAGAAACTAATGACGAATCAGTCAATGCTGAAGCATCTGATGGGATGTCGGCATATCTTACCCGGTGGAATGCTGGTTCCCCAAGCTAGCTAGCTTCCTGGGGAGTGTTTACACCACCCCAGGACAATGGAATCAACATGACAGGGGAGGTAGGAGGAAGGTCTGGGCATGTACTATGGATTTATTTACATGTATTTATTTAAAAATTTTAAATTTCATGTATTTAAACTAGAACAAACAAACAAAAGAACAATTTATACATTTTTCCCATTCTCCCCATTCCTTGCCTCTTGTCACCACCAATCTGTGCCCGGTATCTATGAACTTGGTTTTTTTGGGGGGAGGGGGTTGTTGTATTTGTTCGCTTGCTTGCTTGTTTTTTATATTCCATATATAAGAGAGATACTTTAGTATTTATCTCTCTCTGTCTGATTTATTTCACTTAGCATAAAACCTTGAGGTCCATCCACATTGTCATAAATGGCATGTTTTCATTTTTATGGCTAAATAATATTCCTCTGTGTGTGTGTGTGTGTGTGTGTGTGTCTCACATCTTCTTTATTCATTCATCCATTGATGGAGACTTAAGTTATTTCCATATCTCGGTTATTGTAAATAATGCTACAGTGAACTTGGGGGGATGCATATATCTTTCTGAATTAGGTTTTCATTTTTTTCAGATTAATTCCCAAAATGCGATTGCTGGATCATACAGTAGTTCTATTTTTAATTTTTTGAGGAACTTCCATACTGTTTTATATAGTGGCTGCACCAATTTACATGTCCAGGTTCTCTTTTCTCTGAGTCCTTGTCAACATTTATTTCCTATCTTTTTATAATAACCATTCTAACAGGTATGAAGTCATATCTCATTACAGTTTTGATTTGCATTTCCCTGATAATTACTCATACTGAGCATCTTTTCATGTAACTTTTGGCCAACTGTATGTCCTCTTTAGGAATGTCTATTCAGATCTGCCCATTTTTACATCAGATTGTTTGTTGGGTTTTTTTTTTTCTATTAAGTTGTATGAGTTTTTCTATGTTTTTTAGATACTAGCCCCATATCAGATATATGACATACAATTATTTTCTCCCATTAAGTGGTTGCTTTTTCATTTTGTTGATGGTTTTCTTTGTTATACAGAAGTTTTTTTAGTTTGATATAGTCCTGCTTGTTTATTTTTGGTTTTGTTTATTTTGTTTTTGGTGTCAGATTAAAAAAATAATCACCAAGACCTTTGTCCAGTGGCTTACTACCTATGTTTTCTTCCATACGTTTTATGGTTTCAGGTGTTATATTCAAGTCTTCAATTCATTTTGAGTTAATTTTTTTGTATGATGTAAGATTATGGTCTACTTTTATTCTCTGACTGGTAGCTGTCCAATTTTCCTGACATCATTTATTGAAGAGACCATTGAAGAAGCCTGGGCATCTGTACTGTTTAAATGCTCTGCTGGTCATTTGAATATTTATCACATACTAGGTCTTAAATTTTTAAAGTTAAAAAAATCTTCAAATGGGACTGAAAATAATGTATATAATTTAACTTTAAAAAATGTAGTTTAGAGTAAAGAATCTTAAGGTTTGTCAGCATCTTTCTCTCCCAGCTCTTAGAGATGTGTATCAAAGTATGATAGATTGACGAGTCCCCATTAAAACAGAACAAATTTCCATTTTAGATTTCCAGGAATGGCAAGATCCCATTGGCAGGAATTATGTTAATCTTATTGAAGCGCATATCTATGAGAATGCTGCTAGCTTATTAAACTGTTGTTTGTTCTATCTGCATAGCTAGACTTCCTCATAGGCAGGCTAAGCATGTGTTTAGGGCAGGCACCCAAATATTTGTTTGGAAAAAAAATTTATACTTGATATTGAAAAAGTAGTATTGAATGGTAGAAAAAATAATTAGAATTGTATTGACATTTCTTTCACTTATTCTACAGACAGGAGGTAGGGAGGAATCACAGCCTTTGTGAGTATTTCCACCCTGAAAGCAGCCACTAGACTGGTTGGGGTGTAATCATTGCTTCCTGCCCTCTCTCCTCTGCACTGAAGGTATAGTAAGCATTGCTTCCCACCCTCTCTCCTCCCACCCCTGTCCCCAGCCAGGTGTCAGTGCCAATTAAGTAGAAAGTCCAAGTACCTCAGGAGGGAGCTCATGCCTGGCCCTGAGGATTTAAGACTGTGAACTAGATTGACAACAATGAGCTAACTGTTCTTTGTTTGCTAAGCAGGGCTTGGTGCCAGCACAGAGCCGGCCTGGGGAATATTCAGAGCCTGGTGACCCCCACGTGGGGGACCCATACTGGCTGCCCGGGGTTTGGGAGCAGCATACAGTAGGTACATAACAGATGGATTAGAAACATCCCCAAATTTATAGGTTCAGAGTTTCTCTAATTAAGCAAGAGACAGAAAATGGTCAGAAGGTCAGGCCACTAACAATCACATCAAAACACTAAACTCCTGGAAGACGGTGAAGAGTTTGTCGTACTGGGGCCTACATATGCAGACACTGTCCGGACAAGACGCTCTGCCCAAACGTCAGAACTCTTCTTGGCCTTCAGGATGTTTGACCTGCTTTAAGTGGGGGCGGGCAGGAAAATCACCACATGGAATTTTCAGGAACATTTGCACCCAGAGGTTGCAAATAAGAGAGAGGCTCAGGGAAGGCAACATCCCTCAAAAGCTGAACTTTCTGACAAGGATTTTGCTCCTTTATCACTGTACACTGAAAGGGTGAAAACTATACAGCTGTAATACTACTGCTGGTCTGTTTTATAGATCAGTGCAGGAAAAAATTAAATAAATGCAAAATACAACATACTTTTCAAAAAGACACACATGCACAATTGTCGTGAGCGGGTTATCTGTGGGCAGTAGGATTGTGGGGGAATTTTATTTACTTTTCTACGTATCTAGACGGCCTTACTTTTTGTTTGTGCATATGTATTTATAAGATTTATTATATGTATTTATTTGTGCATATGTATTTAGACATGTGTATGTCTAAAACTCAGGAAAACTATGAAGCTTGCTCTGTAGTAAAACCAGTGTAAAAATTGCAGATGTGTGCTGTCGCTCACGTGTTTAACGTGTTGGCTATGTATATGCAAATGAAATTTCCATCCACCGACGGCGGCATTTGAGTTTATCCCACTATAATTAATTGTAAAATTGTTATTCAGTGTGAAACTGTTTTAAGGACTTCTCTCCATTTACAAGACTTTTTAATATGTTTTCCTGTGACTCACACTATCAACAGCAAAGATGTTTTATGCCATATTGTGTAGCATTTTGTAATAAATTGTCTATGTCATCACTGCCATTAGATTCTAATTTACCTATACTTAAATCTAATTGATGCCACTTAGTATGTTTTGAGCATTTTTTGCTAAAATTCAGTATAATGGTAAATTTATTACCATATAACAAAAATTTAAAATAAAAATGTCACCTCTATACAAAGCCCAAAATGTTATTATTAAATGCATAAAATAGTCAAAATATCAGATTTTTTTTTTTGTGGCTTTTTGACACATTTTGAAAAAAAAACTTGAAGTCAATTAATGCAGTGAAAGGATCAATTATGGATAGATGTGTGGATGCATTGGCCTTTGAGCTGGCATTCTCTGTACGCTATCTTTATGACAAGACAGAAGGGAAAATTTTTTTAATACACATTTCCTCATTAGCATGACTAGCAGAACTGTGATCATTTTGATAGTATCTTGTCCATGGAGCCTTCTGACAGAACAGAACAAGAGATTTACATCTCAAGAAAAGTTCTGAATGCTTTGCTGTGGTTATTTAAAATGGCTAAGGCCATCAAATAGCAGGACTAAGACCTCCCTAATGCCACTCAGACAAAATGCCACTAGTTTTATTTTCTTGGAAATGATATTTAGGTCCTGTTTGTTAGCTCTCCAGAGATGCCAGGAGGAAGTAGGTCATTACGATGTGTATCAGTTCATTCACTCCTTCCAATGTGTCTCCAATCATTTCCCCTGCCTTTGACCCTTGACCTTGCCTCAGTCTCTAATCACTAGGTCCCAGTTACAATGCATGGAAATGTCAGGTAGCCAGGAAAAAAGCCAAACCAAAGTAAAACAAAACAAAACAAAACAAAACCCAAGTCGTGTGAGTTTGCTGGGACTGATATCCTTGCCCACACTCTCATGTTAAAGACAAGCAACCTGAGACAGAGGTGGTAAGGTTCTGTCTGGGACTCTCCCTGAGTTAGACAGCTCCCTGACGTTGCTCTAGTGTTGCTTGCACCGAGGTGGTGCAGCGCCTGGCCCATGATGCCATCTGCATTGACATAGGCTGCAGGAGCTGCTCTACCCACCTGACCTGCCCCTCCTCAATCTTACAGTTCCACCCCACTCAGAACCCAGGGGCCAGGTTCTCTGGGGCTCAAGCAGACTGGTGCCATTCATGACCTCCATTTCCTTCTTATTTTCAAAAATCATTTTATATTTTTTTAAATTTTAAATTATCTAAGAAATATGTGAATACAGACACAATCAAAGAAATTCAAAAGATACAAAAGAATATAAAATAAAAAAGTGAAAATTCTTCCTCACCACCTCCCCATGCTCATCTACCTCCTGCATCAAGACATACACTTAGTCTCACCTCTCCTGAGGTAACCTGACCACCAAGATCATTGGTACATATTTTGGGGCAAAACAATCATCAGCATGGTTGCTATGGATGCATGGTTGCTATACGCCTCCTGTTCTTTTAGTTGTTTTCCATTTACTGTTCCACAGATATGAGGGCCTAGGCTAGGCTAGCTCATAAAGATGACAATTCAAGGTAGGGGAGTAGCACTATGGGTTTGACCAAGAGCCATCACAGTGGAAATAGCCATGAGGCAACAGGTGGGAATAGACCTTATTCAGCACAGCAGGTCTATGATCACATCATGGCTTGCCTTGTTTTCCACTTTTCACTCCCTCGTTGGCCCTAGATGGGACCTTCGATGTTTCCTTTCTCATTCTCTACAACCAAAGATGGTAAGAAGGAGGGTTTTAATGAGCATTTTCCCAGCACGTTGTACGTCAACATTGCATCTGCTTTGCTTTTGCTCTTGGTCTAACCTTGTTGCTTGTTTTTACAGTGTGTCTCCAGGGCCCAATCCTGGTTTTGTACCCTAGATCTGATCGGTGGGTCCATGATATGTCACTTTCTTGGAAACATGCCCATCACATCAGATCCTTTTAATTTGGTGGCCCATCCTCTGCCCTTTAATCCAGCCCCATAGAAGAGCCTGATAAGTCCCTAACACAGGACTCTGTGTGACAGAATGAACTTCCTCCTGGGATCCACAGCTTGGCCCATCACTTTAGAATCTCCCTTCCTGACATGGGCCAAATGAAAAAACTCACCATAGGGACTTTTAGTCCCCTCTTCCCTAGTTCCTTAGTTCCCCAATTTTACCTTTTTCTGAGTCCCTAGTCTTAACCACCCTCTCAATACATTTTCCTTTATTTCTAGCCTTAAAAAATAAATTGCTCCTAGCCTGAATCGTGGAGTGTCTCATCCTGCCTCCTGCTTTAGATAATTACCCCCAAACTTAAACAATACGCTGTTAGCCTAGATCTCCCAGGATATTCTTTACCCCAGCTTTAGTTTATCATTCAGAAAAACTTGTAATTTGTGTTTGTTAAGTGTATTCCCAAAATGTTCCCTGTCTCCAGCCTTGGTTAATCATCCTGGAATTTGTGATTTATGCTGGCAAAACTTCAGTTATTAGTAGTTGTGCTTGCTAGACATTAGCTAATTATATGGATGCCTGTGATCTGTGCTTGCTGACCGTAATTGTGGCAGCCCAGCCCCCTTCCCAGGCCGGTCCTAGAGAGACGGCGAAACCTGAACAGCCGGCTAAGCCAGAGCCAACAGGTCGCAGGCTCCATGGGCCTGAACGGACCTTTCATCATGCAGCCCCGCTGTGTCCATGGTTTTGAGGCCTGCTTCTTGGGCCAGTGCTTTTAAGTCTATTAACTGAATCTGTTTCTCCTCATCTAGGGGCCATTGGGATACAGATGATGCCCTGGCAAGGCTTCTAGCTCCAGATCAACGAGGTCAACACAGTCTCCCAGGTGGATCTCGAGACCCCTTCCCCTTTTAGATTAGATAAGGTGAGAGTTCTGTGGATCCCCGATAGGTAGGGACAACGACCACACTCAGCAGGAAGCAGGTACAGAAGATGAGACCTCCCATCCCCCAACTTCCCATAGAGATTTGTGGGGATTGTGCCTCTCAAGAAGAAAGTGAGGTAGGCAGGTAGAATAGGGGGGATCTCAGGACCCCTCTGATGGGATCTACTTTGCTGGAGTAGTCGCCACCCTGATATCACCCTTTTCTAGTAATCCCTGCCCCAGGTTAGACAACCACAGGGAAATTACAGGTAAAAGTAACTAATACAACAAGATGTAGGGTTCAAAAGCCCACTGGTTTAAGCCAGTTACTACTGCCTGCACAGTAAGGATTAGAATGACCCCTTTTCCACCTAAGCCTTACTATATCATCATTATAATGTCCTACATATGCCCAGAAGTTCATGAATATTATTATAACAGACTAAATTCTGGGAAGAAACATGCCCAGTTAAAGAAGGTGATGCCATATGTCATAGCCCCCTGTCAATCAAAGGTGCCAATCAAAAGGTCTCATGTCCAGATAGACATAACCCCTTACAACTAAAGAGAATAAGACTACCAAAGCCTCATAAATCGGGACTCTTGAGCCACTTGCCTGCTCAGGCCTGCTCCTATCTCTTTGGAGTTTACTTTCTGCTTTTAATAAACTACACTTTTCACCACTTTATTTCTGTGTCTCTCTCAATTCTTTGTTCAGGACACCAAGAACCTGGACACTGCACTGAGGATGGTCCAATTCTCTAGTAACATCCCATTGGGAATGGATCCAGTTAACTAGTTATGCGCTGAGATATGGCAGGTCACACCAACAGAGAGAAATAGAAGGCAAAGACATATGCTGTCAAGTATATTGGCCACATTAATTGACATTCAGAGCAGGAATGCAGAAAAGCATGGTCCAGAACACTTATTTGAGAGCTGGGGAAGGAGCTTAGGCCACAAGTAACCTCTTAGTGATCTCTGCGCATGTGCTCTACTGCCATCATAGCAGTAGTGCCACTGGTGTTATTTTTCTTTTCCGTCCACCTGAAACCTGCAGGAAACGTGGGGCATGCTCTGCGAGGACCGGTGTGAGCCTGCAGCTAAGGAGCAATGTCAGAGTGCTTCCACCCTAAATTTTGCCTTAAGATGAAGACTATACCGTGATAGTAAATAAAACAAGGAAACCTGCCCTGTTCTCTCCTGGGTTGCTTGAACACTGGTGAGAATGCCCCAAACATCTGCTTTCTAAACTGCAGCATTAGATGTATCAGCACAGTTGCCCCAGAGCACGGGGCTATTGCTTAAAGAGAGAAGATGTATTGATGAGGATGTGAAGAGAGGAGGGAGAGCTCAGGACTTGCAATGGAAACCCAGGTGGAGGTTCCAGGTCCGACAGTAATGATGTGTGAACTTGAGCTTGCCCCTCTCTGGGCTTCAGCCTCCTTACCCGGACAGTAAGAGGGATGGGCTCACATACCTCGTAAGGTACTTTCCAGCTTGCACATTTGATGAGTCTGTGTTTTCCTCTATTACCCAAACAGGAGAAACCACTTAGTTTCATTCTCACCCAAGGCACTCTGTGATGTTATTGAGGCCAGAAAAGGCCCATTTATACATTTAATCAAGATAATCCAGGCATTTGTTTGGTGATACTCTCCAAACTGAGTTGACAGATAATGAGATACAAGGTCTTTTCAGAAGAAAACTCTTGACTGTTCCTTTAGCCTGTGTTAGCACAGAATTATGCACACAGTAGGCCCTCAAATAATGCATTGAATGAAAAGATTAGGATTGACACATCCTTTCTTTCCCATGTAATCTTCCATGGATGAAGAAATGTCCTGTGGAAGCTTTGGGGGTTTAAAATGCATCTTGTAAAAAGAGAAAAATCTCAGGGCTCAACTAACTGCCCAGGGCTGACCTGCACCCTGTGCCAACCTGCTAAGTGAATAAAGGAGACACAGGAATTCTCTCAGATGGAAGAAACTCGGGTACCCAAGCAGCATACGAAATGTGTCAGAAAGCCTTTGAAAGATTGTATATGATCTCCTTCCCTGGTAGCCTTTGAGAAATAAGATAACCATCTACCTACGATGCCTTAAATGTAGTCCTTCCTGAAAAGAGCATTAACTAGTATAAGTTTTATTCCTATAATTTTAAGCTTTGACACACTGCATTTTCAAAATAGTTGAAATTATTAACAATTTTATGAACTATACTAACCAAGGGAATTTCTATTTAGGCAGAGATTTGATGAGTACGAGGCGTGAGGCATGCAAAGCTTGTGTGGATGGTGATTTGGGCAGTGGGAATGAGGCCAAAGTCCTGAGGCAGGAATGAGCTACCTGTCTTTGAGACGTACAGTCCACTTTGTTAACAATGATGTGTGTAAGGTATTGAGTTGGAGGGAACTGAGAGGTCCATGAAACTCAGGGGTTAGGTGATAAGGGCATCCTCAACAACTAGAGGGAACTAAGATTAACTGCGAATACAATGAGAGACCATTTGTGATGTCTGAGTAGGTGAGCCACAGGAAGTGATCTTGTAACTAAAAAGTTCCATCTGGCTGCTGAGTGAAGACTAGATAGAATGGGGCAGAAAAGAAAGCAAGGAGCTCAGTAGATAGCGGGGTCCAGAGAAGAAGAGGAGGTGGCCTGAGGTATTGCTAGAGGAGATAAGAAGAGAATTGGGGTGGGGGGGGCAGTTTGCAAGTAGGGTATGTTCAGAGTCAGGTTCTGGTGTTACAAAGCCATGGGTTTCTTAACACCAAATTGGTCACTCAGGCAAGTAGGTGATATTAGCCAGTAAGTATGAGACACTGAGCAGCAGATGGGGCACACTTTTAAGCAGGTAAGTCAATACTGGCCTGTGGACCAGCCACCTGTTTGAGTAGGTTGTGTTATGAACCAAATTGTGTCCTTTGCAAATTCATATGCTGAAGTCTTAAACCCCAGTACCTCAGAATGTGACTGTATTTGGAGACAGGGTTTTTAAAGAGATAATTAAGTTAAAATAAGGTCTTATGCCTTATCCCTAATCCATTATGACTGGTGTCCTTATAAGAAGAGATTAGGACACAGATATGCACAGCGGGAAGACCCTGTGATGACAGAGAAGAAGATAGATGGCCATCTACAAGTCAAAGAGAGGCCCTCAGAAGAAACTAATCTGGCTGACACTCTCATCTTCAAATTCTACTCTTGAGAATTGTGAGAAAATAATTTCTGTGGTCTAAGCAACCTCACCTATGGCATTGGTTATGGCAGCCCTAGCAAACTAGTATAGTTGGATAACTTTGTTGAACCTCTGGGAGGTCCTGCGTCGTCTGAGTGCTCCACAGTTGCTGAGAGAGGCTGCTGAGTATGTGGAATACATGGGAGAGTAATATGAAGTTCATGAGTTGCTGGAGGGATTCTGCAAATTATTGAATGAACCTGGCACGAATCCAAGATGACAGCAAAACAGCTCATTGGCACAAGAAGATCTGAATTTTGCAGGTGAATTGTATGGAGAGGGAAATGGAAGACAGGAGATTTTGGTGAGTAGCTTGATGACGCCAGTGTATTTTTAGATGCTGGACAGAGAAAGTGACCCTTGAGAACATCTGGGCCGGTGGTTGGGAAGCTTATGGGGCCACTGGAAACCACAATGCTGGGTGTCATGAGGGGAGTTGGTCCTTCTTGTCCTGGGTGGAGTCAGTAATGATACCACTATCATCAAAAGCAGCAGCAGAGAGAAGTCAGGACTCCAAGGGCTTTTGGAAAAGGGGTCAGCCTCTGCCTCCTTTTCCCCTGAGGCAGTACCCTATGGCTGAGTGCAGAGTATCAGTTTCTCATCTTACCAAATATGCTTTACCAAATTTCTGCCTAACCTGTGTCCGTGTTTACAGATCTGTGAAGACCCGGCCTAGGTCTGGGCAGGCAGCAAGGATGAGTCGCTCCAAACTCTGTGCTCTCATCTAGACCTATAACTTTGGAATGATCATTTTTATTTTTAACTTCTAAGTTTTACTATAAAGAGTGACATTTATTAAAAGTCCCCCCCCCTTTTTTTGTTTGTATGATTTTAACTTCAGGAAGCACTAACATAATTAAAGTTATGGCTAACCAATTTTATACTCCTAGAAAAATAACTTCTAGAAAACAGAGCAGCGTTGTGTTTATCTCTAACAATTTATACCAATGGAACAAGTACAGTAAACTCTCAGTTAATTGGCACCCATGGAGATTCGTAGATGCCAGATAAATGTAAGTACACTTCCCGTTAACTGAAACTCAAGCAACTGGCAAAATCTCAAGCAACCAGCAAAAAAATTTTGCTGGTTGCTTGAGAGTGCTGGTTGCTTGAGCTTTAGTTAATAGAGAGTCTACTTTATATCTTTTATCTGTTAAAAAATAATGTCAGAAAGCATCAGAATACCTGGAGCAAAGATATGTGAATATATTTATCAAAACCAGTTATATAACTGACCCAAATGCCTTAGGTTCAATGAGGCAGATAGCATTCATGACAGGTCAGAAATAGGAGATGGCCCAGCCTGCTTTGCTTATGGAAAAGAAGAGGAAATACTTATCTTTAGGAATACAAATTAGCTGAAAACAATCAAAAGCAGTTCAAAGCAAATATGGGTATAATTATAAAAAGTCATGCTATTCCTTCATTCAGCACTAAAATAAACCTCTATTGTTTTGTTAGCATGTGTGCCTCAGCATTTAAGAGAGCTGGGGTGCTGACTCCATGGGTCTGAGCTTTAGAGCATAGCCACCAATTACCAAGACCCTTGAGTCTGGAAGCAAATGCAGAGACAATTTGAGACTGGATGTAGTCTGTGGAGTAATACTTTGTACCTTGATAATATAATTTCAGTGCCAAGCCTTAAGGCTGGCCTGTGCACTGGTGAACTGGGGCATCTTTGACCCCAGGCTGTCAGAGCTGGAAGGCGTGGCAGAGGAAGACTGACCAGATGTACTGTTTTAAATGAGGCAGAAAACAATGGTACTGTCCCATTTCCAATGGAATGTATTGTCAGCTTAGTCTAAGGTTACAGTAGATTGACCATATGTACCATTTGAAATGGACAGTACCGTTGTTTTCTGTCTCATTTAACATAGGATGTCTGGTCAGCCCAGGCAGAGTCCATGTGGTCCAATCCTTAGCATCTGCCAGATCTAAGTTTGAATACTCACTCTGCCACTCAGTAGCTGAGCAGTCTTGGGCCATTGTCTCAACCTATTTGAGTCTCCACTTCCTCATGTGAAAAAAATGAACTCTCTTACTGTACCAGCCTCTTAGAATTATTGACAAATAAATGAGAAAAAGCAAGTAAAATACTCAGCACAGTGTCTGACACATGGTATTAGCCATTATCACTATGAAATGTTCCCCAGACTGACAGTGACCACAGTGACCAGGGGAAGGCTGAATTCTGGGAATTTACATAATGTCCCATTTAATACAACGAATACTCTGGCATTTGGGGCATATGGTTATGCATACCCTGCTTGTTCATTCACTAGGTGCATGATGATTTAAAGCATAAATAAAACAGACTGACATGTAGGTCAGATGCATAATGTGGACAGCAGCTGGGTGGGCATCAGGAGAGACGGGCTCTCTTTATAAGGGTACACTGCCACCCCCACTACTCAAATGACTGGTCCAATCAGGGAGCCCCTATGTAGACCAGTCTCCTTACAGATAATGTGGTTGTGAACAGATGGGCAAAATGACTCATAAGGATCTTTTGGTACCAAACTTGTGTTTCTCTCCAAATATTTATTATTTCAATCACAAATAAAAACCTGTTTCAGATGGGCTTTAAAAATAAGGATATTTGAATCTTGTTAAACAGGAAGTCCAGCGGTAGGGCAGGCTTCAGACCTGTTGAATTAGCATCTTGACAATGTTGCCATGTACTGGGTTCCCTTTAGCTCTCTCTACCCGGCTATCAACAGAATTGGTTTCTGGTTCATTTAGGTTAGAGACTGAAATGAACTAGGGGCAACAGTCTAAACACGTCATTTGTAAATGAATGTTCTGTCCCAGAGCAAACTGACTTGGCTAAATTACAATAACAAAAACTAAGCACAATTAGAGTCTTTACCTCAGGGCCAATGTCAGGTTTAGAAGCAGTGTGTTAAAGGCAGTTTCTTCCCCCACTCTACCTCCCCATGAACTAGACTCAAGCTTTAACATTTAGGCATCAGTGTAAAATATTTCAAAAATTATATGCTATTTTCAAAATCAAAGAAATAACTCTTTATGCAATTACTTCTCTTTTAAACTCCTAATTATGATGCATAACTCATTGCTGACAGAAGTTCGAGGTCACAGGAAAAAAGTTTCAGAGCAAAAGCGGTGCCCCACCCAATTCCTGTCCACTGCTCAGAAAAACAATTCCTGTCCACGGCTCAGCCTGATTAAACGACAAAAGTGAAACTAGGGAATTTCCAATCACCGGATGGGTATTTTACGTTTCACTTTTTAATATATATTAGATGTTAATACACAGGTTTATTACAGAAAACAATACAGGCTTTATCCTAAATATAAGGCAGGGGGAGGACATTAGGAATCATAGAACTTGAGTGATTTTGAAAGTTCATTTAACACTCTCCACCCACTCCATATTCAGCAACATTACATTTGAATAATCTCAATCAAGTAAAACTGTAAAATATCTTGTTAAAAGTGATTTTGTATTATACATCATGAAGTACTTAACGTTAGACTTTTTTCACTGTGAAGGAAGTTTTCCAAATATTTAATGAAGTCATACAAGAAAAAATACAAATTCTTTTGAGCTTTCCTATGTGGAGAGCAATGCACTCAATTTCTCAAAAAGATACAAAAATAAGTAAAATTCAGTTCCTGCCCTCAAGGTGCCTTTGATCTAGAAAGGCACGTGGAGAGGCGTCATCATGCTTTTGCTTTTGCCTGCCCAGAACACATTTCCTCTTCCTCTGGTGGTTCCCTGAGGAAACCATTGCATTCTCACTGTTAGTCATGGAAGTTATATGGACCAAACACAACTCCCCTCAGCTCCAGCATGGGGCCCTAGAGTGTCCTACTATCTGGGTTTGCCCTGAACTGAAGAATTTCCTGGGGCCTGAGACTTCTAGTGCTGAAACCAGAAAAGCCCTGGGCAAATTGTTATAAGCTGGTTACACTTACTCTGCCTAAGCCTGGCCTGTTAGAGCCAATTCTATTCCCTTTACCACAAGTATTGGTTCTGTGATGGAGACATGCCCCAGGCCAGACCAAAAAGACTCAATCCTGAAATTTTTGTTGCAACAGTTGAGAAAGATTCAGTCTTTCAGCAGCAGTGGTACCTAAATAGGTAGACCATAAGCCTGTAGGTGCTGATGATCACCATTGTCACTGTAAAAGGAAGGTCTACCCGGGAATGAAACCAACACAGAGAAAGCAGAGCCAAGAGATGGAGCCTGACACCTGATGACACCCAGCACTTGGTCTACCTGATGCTCCATCCCTAGACTTTTCCATTTGCACAACTCAACAAATTCTCCTGTTGCTTAAACTAGTGTAAATGGGGTTCCCATCACTTATACATAAAAAGGGGAGAAGAAAAATAAAATTTGTTTACATTATATAATACTATCAAGTAAGGTAAATGCTAAAAGAGAAGCCCAAAAGAAAGAGAAGTTAAATCATGCAGAGATTAAATTCAGCTGCAGGAGTCAGAAAATAGATTCAGGCTGAGCCATTTTTATTATTGGTCCTTGCAGGTTAGACAGTATAATAGTTTGCTATGGCTGCTGTAACAAATTACTACAAATTTAGTGACTTAGAGGGTTCCCTGGTGGTGTAGTGGCTAGGCTTTGGCACTCTCAACGCTGTGGCCTGGGTTCGATTCCCAGCCAGGGAACCCCCCCGCCCCCCCCCCCAAATATATATAGTGACTTAAACAACATCAAATTTTTGTCTTAGAGTTCTGGAAATCAGAAGTCTAGAACTGGCTAGCAGGACTATGACCCTTCTGGAGGCTCCTGAGAAAATCCATTTCCTTGCCTTTTCTGAGAGGCCATGTATGTTCCTTGATTCATGTCCCCATTCTCTATCTTCCAAGCCAGCAGCATAGCATCTTCTAATTTCTCGGACTCTGCCTCCTTTTTCCCTTATAAAAAAACCTGTGCTTACATTAAGCCCACCCAACTAATCAAGGATAATATCTCCATGTATAAGATCTTCACCATAGTCACGCCTGCACCAATCTCTTTTACTATACATAATAACATAGTCATACATTCTGGGGACTAGGGTACAGACATCTTCTAGAGGTCCCTAATGTTTGGCTGAAGAAATAATATCAGCATAGGGACCAGGATCAGAAAAGTGTGTTAGTCCTTAAAAAGAATTCCATTTTTTCTGGAAAATAATAATATGTATTTGGGGAGTTATTAGGATTGAAGCTGAATAGGTTCATAATAAAACCATATTGTTTTGTAGACAGAAGAGTAGTTATACCAGGCATGGTGCTATTTGCATTGCAGAAATAGAAATGAGAACAATATTGCCCCTGCTGTTAAAAAGTTTAGATCTCTACAGGTAGAGTGACCACATTTTCCTACGATAGTCCTAGTTTTTGCTTATTGTTCCACATAAATACTTATAGTGCCCCCCTTTCATTCTAAAAAAATGTACTGGTTTGGATGACAAAGTATATGGTCACCCCACTTAAGTGCTGTCATTCTCAGCATTTATTGAATATTACAGTATAGGAGCTCTGTGTTAGGTCCTGGGGAAAAGCAAGAGACAGAGGCCAATTTTCTTTGTTCAAGGTATTTACCATCTAGTTGCAGGGTCCAAAGATGTTTATAAAGTGATAAGGCAGGGCAAAAATAAACTGGTCAACAAGGCAGCAGCAGAAATGCTAAGCAAGAGAAACAGAAAACAGGTGCTTCAGAAAATAAGAACCAGGAGTGAGAACTGTCCTGCAGCCTGGGTGAGCAGGGCATGCTGCAGCGAGTGCGATGGACCAGTTGGCTGCTGGAACTTCCAATGTGGTCAGGTTTATAGAGATAAAGACTCAAGAGGATACACCCTGACCACTGTTAAGTGTTGGTAGACATGAAGGAAAATGTCATTGTCTGTGATTCATTTCAGTATTTCATTGAAAGCAAGACACTACCTGTGTTAAGAAGCCCTATTATTTTATGTACCACTAAGAAAAATTTTCAACAACCTGCTATAAGATACATTCTGATCTCAGAAATGTTAAAATGTGAAAAAAAAATCTGTCTTTAAAATCAGTGAAGCAAGGTGGTATATTTTCTTAAATGGGAAGACTCTTTCTTGCTAATGTGGCTCATCTCTGCACTTAAATGAGTTGAATTACTTCGCATTTTATTTTTTTAACAATAACTCTAAGAGGCTGGTACTGTGAGGGGGTCCGTTTTTCAGATGAGGAAATGGGGGCTTAAAAAGATTGATGACAATGGTCCAAGATTGCTCAGCTACTGAGTGGCAGGGTGAGTATTCAAACTTAGATCTGGCATTGGACCACATTGCCACTGCCATGCCTTCCAGTTATGACACCATGGGGATCGAAGATGCCCCAATTCATCAGTGCACAGGCCAGCCTTGAGGCTTGACACTGGAGTTAATCTACGAAGGTACAAACTAATAATCCACAGATTACATTCAGTCCCAAATTGTCTCTGCTGCTGCTTCCTGACTCTGTTCTAAAGCTCAGACCTTGATTTCTAAGGTCCACTAGTGCAAGTTAAGAATCCAAGTACTGAGTTTACATCTATTAAATCCTTAACACCTGAGAATATTACATATGGCTTATATCCTAAATTCATTTAATTGTATGTTTTTAACGACCTGCTGGAGCTACGGTAGTGTATAGGAAAGAAAATGTCCTCTTGGAGCTTGCATTTCAACATTGGGGATAATGAATCCGAAGCACCTTGCAAAGTTCCATCAAATTCAATAATCATTTAGTAAGTATTTCTTCTATGACAGGTTCTGTTTGGCACTGTACATACAAACAGAAAAAAGATACTATCTGCTCATTGTCAAATGTATCTGGATAACCCAAGTGTTAATAAATACTCATAAATCTACTTCCGTTTGGTCATTTTGCTTGGCTACTAAGTTTGAAGTTACATTTCACAGACTAAGCTTCCAATTAAAAAGAGGAGCACAATCCCACATTCATCTGTCAAAGGAAGAGTCCCTTTCTCTGCTGGTACCCATGACTAGTTCCATACTGCAAGGTCCGTGTTTGTGATTCTTGTAATCTTACTGGTAAATTGCCTACTACTCAACTTGATGTGTAAAGGTGCTCACTTCCACAGTAAGACAGACAACGCTGTGGTGGGACCACAGTGTGTTTATCCCAGCTCACTAGAACTGGCTGAAGATGCTCTAGATTTGGTCTGGGCCCTGGTGCAGCCAAAGTCTTTTTTTCCTGGGGACACTTAAGCCTCAAGGTGCACATTAATTAAAGGCAAAATGGCAGTGGCAATAGATGTGAACTTGGCAATAGCCAGGGCCTTCCTGGGACTCACTTCGTTTCAAGTCCCTTGAAGGACACTCAGTCCTACAATGATATGAAAGAACCATGGGGTTCGGAAAGAGGAACAAACCTCTCCTATGTCCAGTCCACTTCACCAAAGCAGCTGTCCCCAGGTGGTACCTGAACGTAACCAATCGGAAATGGAGTTACATTTTGCGCGGTTCCGGCATCCAATCCGACGTCACGTCTCAGACTCCACCGTCTGCCCAGTCTCCGCCAGCTGGAAGCCAGTTCCGCTGTCGCGCCCCGGAGCACCCCCTGCAGCGCCGATCTGCGGGAGTTTGGGGCCGTTCACGGCGGCGGGACGCCCGCTATTGCGCAGGCGCCTCAGGAAGGTCGTCGCCTCGCGCCTGGCCCTTCGCGTCCGGCTCGTCCCCTGTACCCACCAGCCCCGGCTCCCGAGCTCTGGAGAGAAGCGGCGGCGGCGGCCGGTGAGTAGGAGCCTGGCGCGCACCGCCTTCCGGAGGGAAATGCCACCCCCTCCTCAGCAGCAGGGGCTTTGAACGTAAAGCGGGTGAGAACCAGCCTCCTGGTCTCGAGCCCTCCCCCACAAACACGCCCTGGGGCGCTGGCGGGGACGTCGGCGCACGCACCCGGAGCGGCAGGAAGGTAGCCCGCCCAGGGAAAGGCGGAGGGCGGTGCGGGGAACGAAGGACGAGCTAGCAGGTGGGCTTGGCGTGGGGAAGGTGCGGGGTGACGGGTGGAGAGGAAAGGTGGCCGAAGCGGAGGGCAAGGGCGGAAAGGAGGGGAGGTCGCAGCTCTGTTTTCGGCATCGACGTGCATCTGTCTGAGCATTAGTTTATGGTGGTTATATAATCCGGTTTAGGAACGAATTTCTCCGACAACCAAGCGATAAAGACAATATCTAAGTGCTTCTTATCGGCCGGACACCGTGTTAAGCACTTTACAAACAACACTTCCTTTTCGGGGCACAACCACCCTATGAGATAATAACATCCCATTATACACACGAGGAAAGTCAGGCTCAGGGAAATGATGTGTCCGGGATTGTACAGCTAGGGACAGCCTGGCAGGTTCAGGTTTACACCAGGTTCGATTCCAGAAGGGTTTTGCTTAACCACCCAGCGATCTGGTGGACCTAAGCCTGAAAACTGGACAAGTGCTATATAGGATGTCACCTGCTTGTTTTAATACTATTTTTTTCTTTTCTTTCTTCCTTTTCCCCAGAGGTTGTTCCAGGAAATATGTTTAATATAAATATCTCCTCCTTGCTTTTAAACTAGTTATGGAATATTTGGGAGAAATTTTTAGGAAAACATAAGCAGTACATTGTTGGGGATTATTTGCAATGTAGAAAGTGGCAAACTAGCTGTTATGAAGATATTAGCTAGACAATTTTATGTGCTCTGGAAAATCGGAGAATAATTCAGAATCCTAGAAAAGACAGAAAGTCTCTTAAACAGTCTTTACATTGTTTACTTAGAATATTAAGAAAAATAACATAATAATCTCAAGAAAACCACCTAAGTTATCTATGTGCATGGACAGTAGTGCTGTTTTAACGCTGTGTAAGTTTCATTATAAATAATACTGGTGAAGCTCTTAGAAAAGCTTTTGTAGTAGAAGCAGATGGCATGCTAATGGTGACAAATATCTTTCACCATATCCAATAATGGTTATACTCTCCTGACTTCACACCGTCTAAGAATGTTAATGAGAATTACCCTACACGGCATTCCATCCAGATAAGAGAGTCATCCCAGGCCAGGTAGAGTGCGTTTTGTCCCCTGACATGAAGAAGACTACCTACTACTTCTGCTTCCCGTTGGGAAATTTGGATGTAGTGCTGATGATTCTGCGTTCTTGTTCCCCCTTCGATATTTTTTTGGTTTGAAAAAAATTACAGAATGCCTCCCAGTGTTTTTTACTAGAAAGATTAGTGATTGTCATTCCTTGAAAATTACTTGAGCATGTCTCCCTGGTGTTTTGTTTATAGTTTAACACTCCTGTAAGTGTGAAACAGAATGTGGTAGATACAACTTGCAGAGATACAGGCACTGCTAATGAAAGATGTTCTGGCAGCAAAGTTCTGTTAATAGTTTGGAGACTGTTACTAGACTTGTTAACTTGTTGAGGACATGAAATTAGTAAGAGCACAGTAAATCTACTCATTGCTTTTTGAGTTTGGGCCGTGGAACTTCAGCTCCATCATAGGTTTGAAAGAAGGGATTAGATTCAATTATTTCTAGTTATTTTTATAGTTTCACAATAACATTCTGCCTCTCATTGTACAGACATCTTTGTAACATAAGAGCTTTGTATCTAGAATGGATAAAAGGGAACTAAATTTGAGGGTCTGTTCTGTATCACTTTATGCGTCCCCATTTTACACACAAAGAAATTGAATCTGGGCGAAGTTAGGTCTGCCCAAGATGGCCCATCTACTAAGTGTGAGCTCAAGTTCTGGAATCTTTGTGTTTGCAGAGCCTATAGTCTTTCCACTTCGTGCTTCTAATCCTGTGCACAAAGATTAGGGCACTTGGATCCTAGCAGTGTGTTAAAGGATTCCTGACCTCAAGATTAAGAGCATATACACCTTGAGCATCCTCTTCACTCAACATTTAGGTC
This sequence comes from Lyroderma lyra, assembly GCA_004026885.1. Taxonomy (NCBI): domain Eukaryota; kingdom Metazoa; phylum Chordata; class Mammalia; order Chiroptera; family Megadermatidae; genus Lyroderma; species Lyroderma lyra. The sequence goes on from PVJL010006049.1 coordinate 64,878, forward strand.
AGAAAGATTTTGATTTTGATGTATTTATTGGGAGAGTGCTGCAGACACAGGCTTTTATTTGTTGTTTTGCATATGGGAAGTGGGGTGAAATATTTTCACATTAAAACACCCAAGTACGTATTAAGAAATACAAATTTCACATAATTTTTGAGCTAAAATGAGATTTAAGAGATATTTCCTGTTTTATGAAAGAGCATTTCAGATGCTTTTAAGATTATAATTTAATTTCCCTCTACTATATGTTTCTATATATGCATGCTTAATTGTTTTATAGAGATATAATTCACATACTATGCAGTTCACTTAAAGTGTAAATTATTACATTACAGAGTTGGGCAATATCACCACAACCAATTGAGAACATTTTTATCATCCCCCAAAGAAACTCATACCCATTGGCATTTATTTCTCATTTGTCCCCAACCCTTTGCTCTAGGTAAGTACTAATGTACTTTGCATTTCTATAGGTTTGCATATTCTAGGTATGTTATCTACATAGAAAGATACAATAAGTGATCTTTTGTGGCTGCCTTCTTTCACTTTGCATAACATTTCAAGGTTTATTCAAATTGTAGCATATGTTAGTATATCATTCCTTTGTATTGCCAAATAATATTCCATAGTGTGATGTATCACATTTATTCATTTATCACTTGATAGGCATTTGAATTGTTTCTACTTCTTGGCTTTGATGTGAATATTTGTTTACAAATATTGGTGATGTGAATATTTGTTTACAAGTTTTAGTGTGGACATATATTTTAATTTCTCTTGGGCATATACCTATTAGTAACATTGCTGGGTCATATGGTAACTTGTTTATTTTAAGAACTGCTAAAAAAATGTAAAATGTTTTCTAAATGTTTGTACCATTTTACATTCTTACCAGCAGTATATAAAAGTCCCAGTTTCTCCTTATTCTTGTCAACACTTGTTAATATCTGTGCTTTTGATTGCTATATCCATCCTAGTGGGTATCAAGTGGTATCTCATTGTGGTTTTCATTTGCATTTCCCTGACAACTAATGAGCATTTCATGTACTTATTTGGAAGAATATTTTCTTCTGATTCTTTGCTCATTTTTTATTGGATGATTTGACTTTTATTATTGAGTTGTTATAGTTCTATATATATTCTAGATAAAAATCCCTTATCAGATATATGATTTGCAAATAATTTCTCCCATTCTATGGGTTGTCTTTTCTCTTTCTTCATTGTATCCTTTGAAGTACAAAAGTTTTTCATTTCAGTGAAGTCAAACTTACTCCGTCTTTTTTGTCACGTATGCTTTTGGTGTTGTATCTAAGGAAACCTTGCCTAACCCAGGATCATAAAGTTTTACTCCTGTATTTTCTTCTAACAGTTTTGTTTGTTTTTAATAATTTTAGCTCCTAGTTTTGGTTGTTGGCTGAGCATACTTGAATCAGTAGGCTTTGGCTGGAAAGAAACGGCAAAGATTTAGTCAAGGGTCTTGCATACCTAGGCACTATCCAGAGTGTTCTGAAAAAAAAAAAGAGAAGCTGAGGGTTCTTATAGTAAAGAAATACATTCTTGAGAATCAGCTCTTGGCCCTCTGGTATGGGGAAATAGTTGTACTCCAAGAGAGACCAGGGAGTCTGCACAGTCCAAGCTCACACGGAGACCTATGTGCCCGCCACCCAAGTTCGTAGAGCGCTGGAACCTTAGGCAGCAGCCTGCATATTGTTGTCTGACTGAACCCAGTTGTGACTGACTGTCCAAGGGAGGAAATGAGTTCTGCATAGATACTAGGCCAGGGGCCACCAAATACTGCTGTGTAGATTCTTGACAGGTGGAATTGCTGGGGCTATGTGCATGGTATGCCTCTTGTACAAATTAGAATGGTTACTCTTTTCTTTGGAGAGATGGTTTTTGTTATTCTGTATTGGTTTTGGTTTCTTGGATGGCACCAGCAACAGATGATCCATGCATGTACCATATTCAAAAGGCCATATCAAGTTAAAATGCTAGAGATTGTCCAGACCCAAAGATTCTCACAAAGTTCTGTGCCTTTGGGCTTCAAAATTTTAAGCCCCTGGTTTTCAGAGGGTCACAGCTTCAGTATTTGAATAACTACACATACACAGATCATATAGGTAGTACGTTTGAAAGAAAAAAAGTCTCTGCCTTCAATTGCAATCTAATTGGGAGAAAGAAGAACACACACTAAATGACTTGTGAACTTAATCATCGTATTAGTTAACTCACTGCTACTTATGCTTGAGACCTCTAGGTGCATATCCCTGGGGCCATACCTGAGTCTTCTTACCTGAAGTAATGAATGCATTCCCCTCCTTCTGACCACAAACCCACATCCTTACAACATTCACTGAAAGTTACTTATAAGATGCCAATTCTTTAACTTCATCAGAACCTCTAGTCTTAAAACTTCACTTCTTCCATCTATACTAGTTTCAGTTTAGGATCTTTAGATCCTTCCTTTGTCATATTTCAGTTTCTGGCAGAACTTCAAGCCCCAGTAGGATCATGCCTATTTTGTTCTTGTCCGTGACAGGGTCACTGAATTACTATGGAAAACCAATTAACAGTGTCACTAAAAATTCATGGCACTGGCTGTCAGCATTGACCTCAGTCCTACTGTTTCCTTGTGCTCTCTCCCATTCTCCACACTGGCCATTTCTCTGTGTTCCTAAACCCCCAACTCTTTACCACCCTACACCCTCTCAATAATTGACCCTACTACTTCTTGCAACTCAGAATGCAGCTCCCTTTACCTCCAGCCCCGTTCACCTCCAGCCTCAGATCTGTTCGCTGACTCCTGTGCTCCTTCTCTCCTGTTGTGGTGGAAGAGGTGTCCTGCCCATCTACAGTGAAGCATTCTATCTAAATCACATACCCTATTTTCTTAGAGACCCAACATGATAGAGACAGAAGGCAGGGAAATGGTTAGGGGAAAGCTATATTTTTAACCCACGTATTTTTTTAAAAGGATGAAAAATCAAGGAGAGCTCCAAGCCTGGGGTACTAGGTAGAATAGTTATGTCTTTGACAGTAAAAGGGATGTTTGAGAAGGTTATGGTGATGAAATTCATTTCAACAGCTGTTGGATTTCTTCAGAAGTTACTGTGGCATCTAGGTCCCTGTAGGCTTTGTCTATCTGTCAGCCTCATGTGAATATTGGGTAGGTACAGATTGAGGTGGATTTTTCTCTCAAATAATATTTATTTCTTACTCTCCTTTTTTATGCCAGTATTTTTCAGCAAGAACTGGTGATGAACCAGTATGGTAGAATTTCCACCACCTATTTCTGTGGTACCAGTCAATACACTAGGAAAATATTCTCCCTCTCTGGAGCCTCTGGAAGCTTGGCATTACTTGTTTTGTGCAAAAGGATACTTTTTGTTTCTTCATCTGTTCTTATTAAGCTTTTAGAATAATTTCTGCTGCTGCAGATGAGCAAGGCAGCCAAACACAGGCTTGCCTTGTGGAGTATTAGAATGGCCCATTTCTCCTTCAGAGTATGAAGGGTGGGTCAGGACAAACATAAATAGGAAATTGGACAAGTAAAGGCAATTTTTAGCTTTTCTAATTTTAGCTTTATCCTGTTATCTTTCAGTAAATGACATTATTTAATTTTTAAGTTGATATAGGTAAAAATGGTACATAAAAAGTTTCTAAATGTTGGTTCCCTTCTCCTAATGGATAAACTTTTGAAACCTAATCCCAATCAAATAGCATTACTACTTATAGATTGTGTTTTTATATTTTAGGAGCCCTGATTATTCTCCTTCAACATGTTTATTATGAAGTTATTAATAATACTTTTATATTCTGGACTTACAACTGCTGGTAGAGGTAACTCTTCCTATAGTGTGCCACCGAAGTTGCTGTTGGTGTCCTTTGATGGCTTCAGAGCTGACTATCTACAGAACTATGAATTTCCTCATCTCCAGAATTTTATCAAGGAAGGTGTCTTGGTGGAGCATGTTCAAAATGTTTTCATCACAAAAACATTTCCAAACCACTACAGTATTGTGACAGGCTTGTATGAAGAAAGCCATGGCATTGTGGCTAATTCCATGTATGATGTAAATACAAAGAAACATTTTTCTGACAATAATGACAAGGATCCTTTTTGGTGGAATGAGGCAGTACCTATTTGGGTGACCAATCAGCTTCAGGAAAACAGATCAAGTGCTGCTGCTATGTGGCCTGGTACTGATGTGTCCATTCACAATACCACACCTTCCTATTTTATGAATTATAGCTCCTCAGTATCATTTGAGGAGAGACTAAATAATATTACCATGTGGCTGAGCAATTCTAACCCACCCGTCACCTTTGCAACACTCTATTGGGAAGAACCGGATGCAAGTGGACATAAATATGGACCTGAAGATAAAGAAAACATGCGCAGAGTGCTGAAAGAAGTAGATGACCTTATTGGTGACCTAGTCCACAAGCTCAAGATGCTAGGCTTGTGGGAAAGTCTTAATGTAATCATTACAAGTGATCACGGGATGACCCAGTGTTCTAAGGACAGACTGATAAACTTGGATTCCTGCATCGATCATTCTGACTACACTCTTATAGATTTGACCCCCGTTGCTGCGATCCTTCCCAAAATAAGTAAGTAAACTTTTCGGCAAGGAATATTTGAAGGGGACAATGAGATTGTGGAAGGAGGGTTTCGTAGAAGAATTGAAGCTCTGGCTTTTGTAGTTCAGGACCATTTACAAGGGCTGTCCAGAAAGTATCCATCCATGTAATATGAAAACCAGGGGCATTTGTGGCTGCGTTGTTCCCAGACAGCCCTCATATATTCTTACACTTATTCTTACACTATTCAGAGTGGGATTATATGGTTTCTCCCCTAATTTACAAGTTTTCAAGCAATTAGTTTAAGGTTCAAAGTGATTATTTCTTTGTTTTTTGGTATATTTTGTAATTATTCACACTAATAGAAAAAAGGACATTTTTATCCTTAAAAAACATCTTGGATTTTTATATGAGATGTACCTTTTGTCTGCTGGTCTTAGAATTAGTAATTGGTAGTAATCTGTAATTTGTTTATATTTATTTAGGAAGCTAGATGTGAAAATTGTCCATTTTGTATACAAAATCCACAAGGAATAATAAAAGAAAAAAAGAGATATGTGAATGCTTTGAAAAAATGTGTGTTTGTATGTGGGGTTATGTCCCAACACTGCCATGTTATTATTAGTGCTTTTGTTTTTTTCTAAGAATTAAAAGTGATTTAATAGATGGTATTGTTCAGGATTTTTTCCAGTTATTCTAGTTAGAAATATTTTGTTCCTTTATCATTTAACCAAGACTTTTTCCCTTTACTATTTTCTTTTTTTTTTAGATAAAACAGAGGTTTATAACAAACTAAAAAACTGTAGCTCTCACATGACTGTTTACCTCAAAGAGGACATTCCTGCCAGATTTCATTACCAGCATAATGATAGAATTCAGCCTATTGTTTTGGTTGCTGAGGAAGGCTGGACAATTGTGCTAAATAAATCATTATCAAAATGTAAGTATTAATCGAGGATATTTCTGTTGCGTACTAGGGATAAATCGTACATTGAGACATTGTTCTCTTAACAGGGTTCTTTGATTTAGAGATGTTGACACAACATAATTAGTTCAGTTTTCAACTAGATAATTGTCAGGTCTTCATTCGATTCTCAGGTTTTCATTTGACAGCAATTTATAGTAACCACAATTTCAGCCTTAGAAGGTTGGATGACAATAAGGGGAAAGGTATAATTTTACTTTAACACAGCTGCAATTACTCTCAGTCACTTTCAAGATTGGTTCTCTTGATTTGTAGAAAATGAAAGAGAAGTAAAGAAACACAGTTAAAGAAGAGAGATTAACGAGTTCAAATTTCTCTTTATTTTTTTTGTGTTAAAAAAAATTGTCCAAGTAACCCTAAGTCTTTTCTCAATGGTGAAATCATTTATCTGAATGCTTCAGTTATTTAGAACATTGGACAAGAACCAGAAAGTAAACAAATAAAAATCTTGAGTAAACAACATAGGTGTATGAAAATCTGTCCTAAAACTGAGGAAATGTATTAGGGAGAGTTTCAGGTCTTCGCTGAAACAAGCATATCTATCATTTTGTTGCACTTAATTTGAATATATATATGTATTTTTTTTTTAAATCTTACTTTGTAGTCTGTAGCAGGGGTCAGAAAACTTTCTGTAACAGGCCAGATGGTAAACATTTAGGTTTTGTGGGTCAGCTGGTCTCTGTCTCAACTACTTAACAATGCTGTTATAGTGGGGAAAACGACCATAGACAGTATGTGTGAAAAATTGACATTGGGTGTTCCAAGGAAGCTTTGTTTAGAAAAGCAGGTGGGGGGCAGATGTGGGCCAGGGGCTATAGTCTACAGATCCCTGGTCTATAGCAATTCAGAAGCATCAGGCAAGGATGAGGCTGAGGATCAATGGGGTTATGCATTATTGATATTTGTGTTGTCTATACCTATTGTTGAAAACTTGGCAAACACAGAAAAGTTTAGAGAAGAGAACAGGAACTGTACATAATCCCTCAATACAGAGGGCAGACGAATGTTCATTGTGGGAGTTTTTTCCCCTCCTAATCTTTTTTTCTATTACATATATTGTATATTTTTAAATTTTTGAAATAATAATATCTATATAGAGTGTTATGTTCTGCTTTTTATTGTATTGGTCATATGCATTGTTTTTATTATATTTTAAACATATAATTAAAGAATACTATAACACTGATATACTCATCATCCACATGGAAGTGGAAACTTATTAAGTGCAAGTGGTATACATTAAAAAGCAGTATTTGTTAAAATAAAGCTAAAATTTGAGAATCTGTTATTGGAGTACTATATGGGACCATCACATTTTTCTTTGAGTCAGACTTTCACTGGAGTTACAAGTTGGAGTCGTCCGGTTAGACTTCACATTCAGTACAAGAATCCCATCTGCAGCTTTCTCCGTTACCTGACAATGAGTATTCACTCACTGCCAACAAGCCAGTACTATATTATATAATCCTATTTCTTACCACAGGCGCAAGTGATACAGGTAAGTCTGCAGATGCACTTCTTTGCCATTCACAGGTTGTAGTGACTTCCACTCTCCCCAGTATTAAGCATTCAGCCAGACTACGCTGCTTATCGCTGGTGCTGTTTGCAGTGGGCTTTTGCAGACAGTGCCAGAGATTAACAGGTGAAATAGGTGGGGCTAGGACTGAAAGATAAGTACATCAGATTGAGAAATAGTTTTGGAGTCTGAGGCCATGACCAACTGGGAAAAGGGGTCTGTGTATGAAGTAGGAACATGGCTGAGTCGAAGAAAACAGAAAATTTCATGTGTGGCCCCTGTGTGGTGCTACTAATCAGAATTTTAATGATGGGAATTACACTGGCAAAACTCTTGTATATTTACACGTAAAGAAAGTTATTTTGTAACAGAAAGGATCTTATTTACTAACATGCTTTTGTTCTTTTGCAGTAGGTGACCATGGTTATGATAATTCCTTGCCCAGTATGCAGCCGTTTCTGGCTGCCCACGGTCCTGCATTTCACAGAGGCTACAAACACAGCACAATTAACAATGTGGATATTTATCCAATGATGTGCCACATCCTGGGGTTAAAACCGCATCCTAATAATGGAACCTTTGGTCATACTAAGTGTTTGTTAGTTGACCAGTGGTGCATTAAACTGCCGGAAGCCATTGGAATTGTTATTGGTGCACTGTTCGTCTTAACCACTCTAACATGCCTCATGGTGATCATGCAGAACAGACTGTCTGTACGCCAGCCATTTGCCCGACTTCAGCTTCAGGAAGATGATGATGATCCTTTAATTGACTAACATACGCTGGGGTTTATACAAAGTGTCTTTGCTTAGTCACAAAACCAAGGATATACCCAAGGTGTTACAACTATGAGAAAGTATTTTGAAAGACAAAGACTTTACACCAAGCATGCTAAAATTACTGTTTTGTTTTACCTTGTGTTTTGTTCTGGTGCATTATTGGGTTAAAAAAAATTGTGACCATAGTAAAATTTGCTAGTAAATCATTAGATAATACTGATTATTTCTTTAACTAGAAACATTAAAATAAAAAATACTGCTTCAACTTCTTTATTTCAGTGAAGATTTAACACATGAAAATATACCAAAATTTAGTAGGCATGCCTTTCTATAAATTTTTATATTTGTAAATGAAATAACAGAACCTTTATACAGTTAGTGATTTTTGTGTATAAGGGAGGAAAAGTTTTCTATATTTTTATATTTACCGTTAATAACGTTTGTATCCCAAGTAAACCCCAGATAGGAAATTCTCTGTAATGGTTAATAAAAATCAGTTAACCAGGCAGAAAAGGGCTAGTATATGAGAATGCTATTTTAAGAAAAGCTATTATAAAAACAAACTACCAAAAACAACGTGGTACAAAGCCTGTGTCTTCACCATTGTGTCTTTATTAAGACCCTTAAGCTGTTGAAGTCTCAAAAGTTTGATCTTTTGAAGATTATTTCTAGTAAGAAATTAAGAAAATAGAGAAAAGTTAGTTTTTTCGATTTGTGCTTCATGTCTTTGTGTAAGTTATTTAGTTGTATGTTTGCATGTATGGGCGTGCTGTCTTTATCTGACTTCTAGAAGGAGATCAGAGGTCGACTGGACCGTAGGCAGGCTTCCACGATCTCACAGGCTGCAACTCTCAGGAAGGGTTGTATTTGCGGTTCCTATTTGCTTACCTTCTTCTAACTCACAGGTTAAAATGATAATTTTTAAAGCTTATTAATTTTTGTTACCATTTTTAAGTTTCTCATTGTTTATTGTAGCCAGTGGTATCCAAGTACTGCAGAAAAATTTATGATCCAATTATAAATCTCGTTTTGATTGGGTCAGACCAAGGTAGACATTTTTATGTTCATCTTTGGGACTCTCATACCTTACTTTTTTAGGCAATAGTGTAGTTAAATTTAAAATGGAATTTAGTATCTTTTGATCTTTTACATTATGCACATGATAAGTGGCAGAATAAACTTTCAACATTGCCTAACATTCCCTACCCTGAGTTCTAGGTGGTACCTTCTAATAATCAAAATTAACATGAAAAAACTTGGTTGTGGCAGACTAGATTGTATCTTTTAGAGGAAAAAATTGCATTCAAGAACCATTTGTTAGGATCTGAGGCAAGCAATTGATATTAATAGTATGATCTGTAATGTCTTGACAATATAAAATAAACTTGGTAACTGTTTTGCAGATACGAAAAACATCTACAATAAATATCCAGCCCAGTTACGTCTGTAGTGTGGTTAAGAGCAATGGTGTTAATCATCAAGTATATAGTTCATCCTATTTGGTTACTGCTCATTTCCTGTTCCTGGTAATTAGTGCCTATATTGTATTTGGGGTTCTTGAGAATTCTTTCCACATCCTGCATAAACAGTTCATGCTATTATTGGTCATAAGTCGACTATATTAAGAACAGCATAATTAATAAATAGGACCATTAGAACTAACTTTGTCTTTTGACAAATTTTATTTCTGGTGTTTTTCCTCACATGAACGTTATCCTAAAGGTTAATAGTTGATCTAAATGAAATAGAAATAATAGAAAATTTCTTTATACTTCAATTTCCATTAAAAAAACAACAGCAAAGAGTAAAACAGTCACATTCAAAGCAGTGGACATTTTAAAAATAGTAGCAAGATATTTTATTCTAGCCAAGTAGCGTTTGGTCCTTGGAATGGTGTGAGCTTTAGGGACTGCATTAGCTTGACTGGTGGTTACGAGTTTCAGAAATCTGTACGTGACATCCCACCTGCCAGTGGATTTATATAGGATGGAAAAGGAATAGGGTGTCAGTGTCTTTAACCCTTGAACAAAAGACATCTATCTATTTGTCATCTTTCATTCCATTCTCAAAATAATAACTTTAATTAAAATTGTAAATTTTATACATATGTTAATGGGAAAAGAACAGTATTTATTTAATCAAAGAGACATATTATTATATTGAACTTAGTGTTAATTCATTTGTATCTTTAAAACATTATCATTTAAAGCCAATGACTCCTCTAGTACACTAGGAAAATCTTTCAGTAAAGCTAGCCTTTTACATTAAGGTTTTGGTGTATTTTGTTAAATAATTGACTAATATGCTGCTGTGTTTTCTGGGTGACAGAAAGTATTTGGCTCCAGAAAACATGTAACTGTTTATGACAACAGTACTCAAAGGTAATAGGAAAACTTTTTATTAAGTGGTTTTGTTAATTCAGTGAGTGAATGCAGAACAACTACATTTACTACATAGAAACAGCTCTGCTGCTCTCATTAATATGCAAGTTCTGGTGAACAGCAATAGAACAAAAATGAATTCAATGCACTGTACTGTAGGCTTTGTGTTACTGTTCCATTAAGCTTGGTATAAGAATTTAAAGATTAATTATTGGAACATCAAGGGATTAAAAAGGCCTTTAAATTGTTCTTGGGTTTAAATTGTTCTCATCTTTCCCATATCTGGTAAGCATTAAGGATGATTTTATTTAATTCCTTTCATTTGGAGGGTTTTACTTAATTGTGAACACATAAAACTACAAAGAACAAGAATGAGATGGAAAGTGTATATTTATTGATTCTTAAAATAGTGTGTAAATAAAATGATGTGTGCTTTAAAAATTTTTTGTATGTAGTGCCTTAAGTAAAATATATTTTGATTATATTGTTTGAATTCATGACTTTGATTAAAAATTTTATGTGAATAAAATCTACCAAAATATCAAAACATCTTTACTGTATTATTAAATAGAGAATGCAGCATCATTGATAATTTTTAATGTCACCTTGCACAATGTATTTAACTGTGACAGATTTTGATATGATTTAATAATAGTGCAAAATTCCACATAAGCATTCATTACAGATTTTTTAAAATAAACATTGAGTATTTAACATTTAATTGAATTTTTAAAAGTGTATATACAATCCAGCACAATGACATCATTGAAAAGAAAGCCGATATAAATTTTGCAGAGCTTCCAGCACTATAATTTATTGGATTACAGTAGAAAAGAAGTTTGAAAAGGTTGATTAGAAAACACTAAGGATAAGGGAGGATCACAGTATATAACCTAGGCCTGGGCAGACTCTTTCAGGGCAAGGGCTCCTCCAAGTGTCGCTGTCCACTAGCTATTTTATTATTCAGATGATCACCCCCAAATTGCTTGGTGGTCTCTTAGTGGACCACAATCGATGTCTTGCCCAGCCCTGATTTTAACTTCATTTTGCACAGTCATAAGTATTTAATGTCTTGTCTAAATGAGTGTAGATTCCAGTTCCCTGGAATCCAGTTTATTTCCTACTTTCATCTTCACTGGAAGACAGTTTAGTAGCATTGCAAAAGTGGTGTAAAACTTTGTATCAACAAATTACTTACGTCTATTCATGGTTCAGCTGTTGCTGCAGAGATACATTTTCCAGGCCCTGCGCGTCCTCAGATTTGAATGGCAGATTCGCCTCTTTCCCCCAGCCCCAGCCTTGGTGCCTGTGCTTAGGTCTCATTATAGTCCTACACAGACAGATTGCTTCAGAGAATATGAGGGGGTACACCCCCAAAACTGGAATTTATTTATAAAAAATTGTGTATTCTTATATGTTTAAACTTCAGTCACCTTCAGAGTACTCTTGGTTTGATGCAGTACAGCTATCGAGACGCTTTTTCCACTGCTCAAAACAGTTTTGGAACTCAGCAATTTTGATGCCTTTTAGTGCTTCTGCTGTTTTTTCATTTCACCTCTTCCACATTGGGAAACTATTTCCCTTTGAGGACGTTTTGCATCCATGGAAACAACTACAAAAAGTTGCTCAACACAAGATTGGCTGAATAGGGAGGGTGGGGCACGGGGGTCATGAAGTTTTTGGTCAAAAACTGCTGAGCTCTCACCACGGTGTGGGCAGGTGCATTGTCATGCTGCATGTTGTTTGTGTAAATCACCATCATGAAATGGGTGAACACATTGAAAGAGTCTCCAAAAAATAAAAAAATAAGTCTCCAAAAAATAATAAGTCACTGAAGCTGAACGCGGCCTCTCACACCATCACCAGCTGATGCACCGATGCAGATGGGCTCCTAGAACCCTCTCCTAGCAGGGGAGCCTGTACCACAAAGGACCTGCCCTCCAGAAGGTAATTCCAGGTTTTTGGGGGTCCCCTTTATATGCCACAAATCTGCAGCTAATATCATACTGAATTACAATATCAAAATATCAAACCTACAGCTCATAGACTAAATGCTGAAATACCAAATGTTTTTTTCCTCCTGAAATCGGGAATAAGGCAAGGATGTTCTGATCACTTCTATTGAACACTGCCCTGGAGGTCCCAGCAAGTGCAATAAGGCAAGAAAAAGATGTATGATTTGAAAAATAATAAAATTGTCATAGCCATAGATGACATGATGGTAAACATAGAAAACCCAAAGGAATCAGATAAACTAGAAGTAAGCTTTTAACAAAATTGCTGGATCTAAAGTCAATAGATAAAAATCAAGTATATTTCTATGTATCAGCAGAAAACAGAAAGTGAATATTTAGAACATATCATTTACATTGGTATCAACAAGCATGAAATTTCTAGGAAGAAGTCTAACAAAACACGTGCAGAATTTATGCACAGGAAATGATAACATCTAGAAGAAAATAACAGAAAATTTGTATCACATTTATAGGTTGGGAGATTCAATAGTGTAAAGATTCTCCTCAAATTAATCATGGAATCTGAGCAATTCCAATGGGTTTTATTTTTTATGGAATTGTATAAGCTGACTCGAAATTCTGTAAAAATGTAAAGGGTCAGATTTCATGATGGGAAGTCCTAACAGGATACCTGGTTCCTGCTTCTACCTGGCACTAACATGTCATGCAAGTCATTCCACAGCTTTCAAGGGCCCTTGTTAATTCAGGGCATTGGGGGTTGAGTGATTCTTAGATACACCCAATGGTCCTATGCTACTGGAGTTTGTTACCCTTAATGAATAGCTGAAAATAAAAAACAGAACTAGAAAAGCTACGATCTTGATTATATTTTATCGAAATGATAGGTTCTTGTAAGAAACTGAAGCTAGTACTGGGACCCTAGTTTTATCTTAAGAGGTAAGAAAGCATTTTGAAAAGCAATTTTGAATTCATTTATTTTTAGCAATTTTAAATTTAAATGGCAGGTGGCAAAAGCAGAAATTGCAAATACATACTGAATGGGAAAAAAACCTTACCAATTGATTAATTGTACAAAATAGCTGATGAAAGATACTGAGCAAAAATGGTGGGGAGGAAGAAACTCCATTCCTCTGACCTTTTAAAAATTGTTATTTACAATTAGTAAGATTAGCTAGTCTAAACTTTATTACTATGTGCTAATTTTTGTTCACTGCATACAAAGTATGACCATGAAGACATGTCATATGAAAACAAACAAAAAAGCTATCAAAGGATGATGAGTGACTAGATTTTCCCAGCAAAGTTTAAAATTTTATTTTCCTTTAGGTAAACTCTCCTGTGGATATTTTACATGAAAATAAGTATCTGTAAATAAAAGAAACCGTTCAATAATCAAATCTTCATTATCACAATTTCAGTGATTTCATCAAATTTACTTTTACTACTAATAGCACCTTCTAAAACAAATTTAATGAAACAATTAGTTTAAATGTACAGATAGCACTTGAATAGTAATGCTTTTAATAGATGAATTTTCTCTTTCAGTCATTATATCAGGCCTGATAATTAAGTTCGAGAACTCATCTTAGACAAAGTGCTACATAATTCACTGCTGAATACCACTACAGTCACCTTTGAAGTACTCCCCTTGGGAAGCTGTGCACTAAATGCCAGCACCTAGTTCACCCCTCAAACCAATTTTGGAACTTTTTTTCTGGAATGGCCATCAGAGCTGTCGTCGTATTACCCTTGATGTCCTGAATGTCAACAAAATGTCTTCCTTTCAATATTTCCTTTATCTTTCGGTAGAGAAAAAAGTCACTGGGGGCCAGATCAGGTGAGTAGGGAGGGTGTTCCAATACAGTTACTTGTTTACTGGCTAAAAACTCCCTCACAGACAGTGCCCTGTGAGCTGGTGCATGTCATGAAGCAAGAGCCGTGAGTTGTTGGCAAAATGTTCAGGTTATTTTCATCTTTTTCATGCAGACTTCTTAGCACTTCCAAATAGTAAACTTGGTTGACTCTTCATCCAATTGGTACAAATTCATAATGAACAATTCCTCTGATATCAAAATAAATTAGAAACATTGTTTTGACTCTTGATATTTTTGGTCATGGAGAATTGGCTGACTTCCATTGTGCATTCTGATACTTTGTTTCAGGGTCGTACTGGTACACCCATTATTTCATAATCAAAACATGGTCTTGCCTCTCCAAAAGGTCTTGGCAAACTTTGACTCTCCTTTGCTTTTGTTCATCGTTGAGCTCCTTCAGGACCATTTTTGCGTACACTTTTCTCATGCCAGGATTTTCAGTTAAGATTTTTCTATTTCTCTGTTGATGTTTACATGGTCTGCTATGCTTCTCAGTCAGCCGACAAATTTGATGCCCAATTCAATGAATTTTTACAATGCTCTCTTCATTACTGGCTGCCCTGACCTCTCTTCAACAGTGACGCTTTCTCTCCCCTCAGAAAAATGTTTAATTCATTTGTACACTGTGGTTTTCTTCATGGCATTATCCCCATAAACTTGGACTAGTATGTCCCTGATTTCACTTCCACTCTTGCCAAGTTTAACGAGAAATTTAATGTTTATTTGTTCCCCTAATTCAAGCTCTGACATTCCCACGATGGCACACAAAACACACACACAATAATGAACGCCAATAAGTAAGACATCACCACATACTGACAGGGACACAGCTGTGAGACACAGATACACCAAGGTTATGACAGCTTACTGAGTTGTCTGTACCGTGCTGCCAGTGTGAGTGCACAGCGGCAAGTTCACACACTTAATTGTCAGACCTCGTAGTGGCATCTCAATAATGGAGATTAAGTTCACAGCTACATAGCAAGCCAATGTTTTTGGTCACATATTCTAGAATGTTTAATCTAGAGTTCATTCAAACTTCTTGAGGAGTTTGCTACCTACTACCTAATTAGTACATTTCCAGTGATTCCATTCTATCCCATTAACAGGTTGTATAATGAAATGAGAATTAGGCGCTAACATTTTTTATTGTTATTTTAAAAGTAAATCACCCACCTCATTTTAGAAAGCACTTAGATTCAATTGTATTTTTAACCATGCCTCTTTTATTCTTTACATCAAATGTAACCATTCTGAAATACATTTCTCATTTTACCTAATTATCCAGTTGGTGCATTAATAGATGAGATCACAATATTTTCTATGAGCCATGTGTCTGTAAACTGGTTTCTATTTTCAAAGAAAGCTGTTCTTTCCGAGGCTTCCTCCTTCTTCTGAGAACCACAGGTAGGTAATATCTCCCTCTCTTGAACCCGACTACTTAAAGAATCCAAAGCACAGGTCTCGGAGGTTGCAATGAGAGCTGAGATGTATGACTAGGCAGGTGAAAACTACCCAGGAAGTAAAATCTATTTGTGAACTTGGATTCATCTTTGATTCCACTGAGCTCCTGGGAAGCAGGTTTTCAAATATTTAATGAAACAAGGCTGTAATCTCAGCTCCTCTTGTTTCTACATCTGTTACTCCTGTTATTTTGCTAGATTTTGCCATTAGGCAGCCTCTAGCACTATGCTGGGTATGCTGTGAACAATGGTCCTGCCCCTTCCCCCAGGCTCCACACAGTTCTTTTCAAGGCCTGACAGGTCTGCATTGTACCTAAAAGAGTACAGACTTCCTCGCAATTCTGGACCTTCAAACATTTAAATCTAAAAGATGCTTGTGCTTTGTTACTATGTGTTTCCATAAAACACTGCTTTATCTAATTTGGTTTTTAATGTGATTAGTAGTGATTTAGTTTTCAAAGAAACAGAATTACTGAGTAAGAGAAAACACTACTGGGATGATGCCTGGTCCCTAGTATTCAAACCAGTGCCGGATTACAGAGGAAAGCAATGTCTACTTACAGTGTCATAAAAATCAGAGCAAAATGACCCATCAGGAAATAGCAATAGTAAATTTCAAGACAGAAACAATGTGTTTAGAATGAATCTATCAGCAACTGAATCTTTGGGGGGAAATAAAATGAAAACCCATGTCCTTTGGAAAGAAATAGGATAAGGAATCTCCACAGATGCATCCTGCTGTTAGCAATGTATCTCCCCAAAATTTAATGTAAGAAGGTTGTCACATTTAATCTTTAATAGTTTTCACTTTCTTCTTGCTTTCCCAATTTAAGGAGATAGATTTCCACATTGTTCAGGCATTATCAGACATTTTTTTTCAGTTTGAACAACAAATAGCAAGTATTCTGCAACATGGGTACAAAAAGTTGTCTTTTTCAACCAAGGTACAAGACATAATTGTCAATAAAGTGCGTTTCATACAAAAGTACCCAGTAGGAGACTAATTTAAAGTGCAATATATTAGGTACTTTAAAGAGTGCAAAGTCGCTAAATATATACATGATATGTGCCAAATCCAAATAAAGCAAGATTTTATCTACCCTTAAGCCAGACAAAACAATGGAAACATATTTTCACATTTTTAATCTTTTGCAAGTATGTGTGTTTTATCTGTGACCTGTGTGCATGTGTGTCCGTGTGAGAGAGACCAAGAGCGAGAGCTCGTGTGTGTGTGTGTGTGTGTGTATGTGTGTGTTGGCTTAATGGTCTGTGGAAATGTCTGAAAGTGGTTTCCTAGAATTTGAAACCTTTAAACGCTGCCATAATTAGGCAATCTCCACTTCAAAGTAGCATTAGGCTTGTAATAAAGGTTGAGCTATTTCAGCCTGCATATCTGGTAAGGCAGGTATTTGACTGCGAATTAAATGTTTAATAAAAATTGTAAAGAATACAGTAACTATAACGATACCAAGAGAAACCCCTATGACATAAGCATATGACTCTTCTTGCTCATATTCTCTTGGTCTGGCACTGCCAGGGAGCAGTGCAGTGCTCTGCGTGTGAGGAGGTGCTCTTGGCGCTGTTGAACTGAGCAGATCCTGGACATTCCTGAGCGATCCGTTGTGTGGCATGGCAGTGATATTGAGCAGGTGGCAGATCAGTGGGTACAGATCTGTGGAGTTCATGGCCTCCTTTGTGAAATTCTTTCTGAAGGCAGGACCGTGGGCTAAAAATATTGGATGCATGTCTGCTAATGCATTATCATAACCGTGGTTGCCTACTGTAAAGATAAAAGGCATGAACACGTTAGCTAACTGGACAGCGTTAAAATGGAAATAACTGTTGTATTATCAAAGTCTGAACAAGTTAAATGTAAGTTTTACCCAATTTGACTTTTAAAATAAAATAATCGTTTACAAACAATCTTTGCTATTTTCAACATCACGATTCATTTCAGATCTTTCTAAAAGGCCAACACTACCTGAACCCTTTCACTGTGATGTTTGGATAGATCCAAATGAATATTTCTATCCACTGCCTGTGGCATTCGAGTTGACCCCATGAGCTCAAAAAAAAAAAAAAAACTTTTGTATATTTTCTGTATTGTGTTTTTCAAGAATGAATAACAGAATTTTTTATGCTTTAATGTGATCATTTATTTTCATAAAATGTGCCACCTTAACTGTATTTACTTAAAAATATAAATACTGTAATTACTGTAAAATTGCTATCTAGTATGAAACTGTTTCAAGGACTTTTCTCCTTTTATAAGATTTTTAAAATATGTTTTCCTGTGGCTTGCACTATCAACAGCAAAGATGTTTTGTGTAACATTTTGTAATACATTTTTTATGTCATCAATGCCAATTAGATTCTAATTTATCTATACTTTAATCTAAATGATGTCACTCAGTATGTTTTGAGGGTTTTTTGCTAAAATTCAATATAATGGTACATTTATTTCCATAAAACAATAATTTTTAAATGAAAACAATGTCATTTATATACAAAGCAGCTCAAAATGCTATCATTAAATGCATAAAATAGTGAAAATATCAGCTTTTTATTTTTTGTGGCTCTGTGACACATTTTGAAAAACAAACTTGAAGTCAGTTAACGCAGTGAAAGGGCCAAGCAGCAGGGAGGAAGGGGGGAAGCACAGCTGAGTCAGGCAGGGGCAAACAGAACTGATTTCTTTTTCTTTTCTTTTTTTCTTTCTTTTTTTTTTTTTTTTTGGCAGCAGGTAAAGTAATATTCAACAAACACTAGTTAGATACCTATTATGTTCTAATTATTGCTTTAAAGATAAAAGATAAAGGTGCTCTTAGTTGTGAAGATAAAAAATTCATGATTATTAACAAACGGGGAAAAACAATAAAGAGAAACAAAAGACGTCACATCAGTAAACCTCTATTTACAGCTACACCCCACTGCTGAGAAACAAAGTTCAAGATTTGTGTGGAAAATCTGGACTTGGGCAGTTCAGATCAGAATCCAGCTTAGCACTCTGTGCCTTAGTATGGGTACAAATAGAGTAAAAAGACTTACACAAAAATCCAAGGATGAAAACTCGTGCATCACAAAAGCTGCACTTTAAAGGGGAACGTGTGCCTAGCGTAGTATCGGGGTGCAAAGGTGAAGGAGCCACTCCTGATCAGACGCCAACCTAAGAAAACTGCCAGGCTTTATTTTACAGGTGGTGAGGACAATGACTAGCCAATCAGTCTCTGGTACCTGTATTACTACAGGGAAATGTGCACTGGAAACACAATATTTAAAAGAAAATCCTAAATCAGTTTCTCTGAACGTCATGAACTGACCCCTAATCATCTCCTCAAAGTACTTCCAAACCTGCCTGGCCAAACACATCTAAAGAAGTCTTTCTAAATGACTTTTTTTGAGTTTATTCAAGTACAATGAATGCTGGCTTTATGAACTCACTTGTAATTATCTGACGAGGACCATGCTATTCTACTTAAGTAACTGATAAGATTAACCCTGGGAAATACGCCATTGTATGATCTGTAATTGGATGATGGCTATGGTACATTTCTAAGAAGTTGGGATTTAGGCTCACAGTCATGAAGGCAAAGATAATTCTCTTATATCACCCTTTGTACTAGAAAATCAGACTTGACATGAAATCATGATGACTTATAAAACCTTTCCCATGAAGAGGGACTTCGTTTTGCAGGGACAGCCCCTACCACTAAGGCTTCGTCCAGTAGACAACATTCAGTAATGGATGCCTAAGGGCAATGTTCTCAAACTTTAACGTGTCTGAGACTCCTTGGTAGGGGGCGGAGGTGGGGGGCAGCACATAAAAACACAGATTGCTAGGCTCTACCCTCATCATTTCTAATCAATCAGTCTGGGCTGGGCAAAGAGTTGACATTCCTAACAAGCTCCTAGGTGACAGGGATGCTGTGAGTGCCGGGAATGCACTGAAGAACCGCTGCTTTTGGACATCAGGATTTGCTTTCTCATGGAGCTAAGGATGAAGAAGACAGTAGTGGTCAATATCTTCTTAAATAAATGAACATAATGTAATATAAATGGGAACATTAAGGCTTTCTATCAAAAATAGGTGTGACCAATCCATTGTGTAATTGTAGTTCGCCAAACCAAGTTTCAAGAGAGCCCCTTAAATTCGTGTTAACTGTGAAGTTTGGGGCAACCCCACTGACATTAGAGCTACCTGCACAATACATGAAAATCTGAACATGGAAAGGTGGCAATTATTCTCATGGCCAAAGGAATTATTTTGAAAGGCCTTCTTAAAACAGTTCCCTTGGTGTGATTAAATATTGTTTTACATTATCTGTATGCCAAACCAGCTCTAAGAACCGGAAACCATGTACTTACACAGACTATACAATGACATACAATCTCTCACTCACATAAACATCACAAGTACCACTGTCAGGCTCCTGCTTTTCTTTTCCTCAGTAAACATGATGGGAACCCAATTCTATCTAAAGGGACTTTTTTGTACATCTTTTATATATATCAAGGACCAATGCCCAAGAAAGCATTTCTAGATAGTTTGACACAACATGGTTCCTTCAACATTCAAGTTACAAAGTTAAAAACAAATCTCAGGAGTGCATGGTATTATCTACGACCAACCAGGAAACCCACCCCAAGCAGTCCAATAGCGGGAATTTAAGGTGGGGACGAGGTCTAAAGGGGTTGAAGAGCTGAGAAGCAAACATGGGATGGTGAGCACATCCAGTGATCAGGAAGAGTGGAAACCTCCTACAGCCCCGAGCGCTGGAGGGACGCAAGGAAGAGGCGGTGTCACTGGAGTCCCAAAGACGGGGCTACTTAGTAGGCACTGAGGTCATTCATAGAAAAAAACAATGTCCAGAGAGCAGTTGGATCACAGAGGAAATACAGGTACCATTAGAGACACAGCCTGAGGCAGGAGAGTAGGTGACAAATACCCTGGCTTCTCCCCTCCTCCTGACTGCCAAACTCTGGCTCTGGTCTTCTATAGGCCAAACCGAACCAGAAAGCAGTTCGCCAAGGGGTCTGGGGAACTCGGGCTGGAGGGGAGGGGTCAGTCACTGGTGACACACAGCAGAGATAGGGAAGGGGCAGGAGTTCGAGAGCAAATACACAAATGGCAGGCACGATCAACATGAGTAAAATCCTGTGGATGACTTCTCCGTTTGACAAACTTGTTGAAAGCTACTTGTATATAAGAGAAAATCACACAGCAAGGATGGCAGAAAGCATGTCTGAATTTTAAATGGAAGTTCTATTATATGCTCCAAAATTCTATCACTAGGTATTTGGAAAACATGTCTTGATATATTACTTTCTCTGACATAGTCACTTCTTTTCAGAAATGTTTGCAAGGTATAACATAAAGCTGGCCTATATTTGGGAGAGCCAGAAGGGAAAAACACGAAAACAAAAACAAAAAACAACTGCACATAAAGAGAGAGATTAAATTCTTATAAAACCAGAATATAAAAGAGATACAGAAGATAGTTCAATTTATAAATTTCAGTTACATTTTTCTCAGGAGCACCATGGTTATAATTAGCAGTATAGGTCACTGTGCATATTTGAGGGCTGGTGGCTCCAAGAGAAGTAAAAGTTTCACTCTTTTTAAAAGTTACCTCTTTTTAAAATTATTTGGGGACGAGTGGGTTAGGGAGGGGAGAAAGGGGAGGGGGTGGGAGAGGAGGGGGGGAAGCTAAATATAAGGTGATGAAAAGAGAAGTCACATTAGATAGTGAACTTATTATACAACAAGGTGACAATGCACTGTGGAATTGTATGCCTGAAACCTATGTAATCCTTGCTAACAGATGTCACCCCAATAAGTCTAACAATAAAAACAAATTTAAAAAAAGCCCCAAGGATCTTAATTTTGCTACTAATGTATGACAATAGTGAGTAATTCAATCGGTAAGTAAATTGCTGTATCACCCACGCACCCACGTTAGCCAACACGCGGAATGAGAAGCAATACTGTAACGTACTCACACAGAAAGTCCTCCGACTTATTCTGTAAGATACGCCACCCTTCGTCAGCCACTGCTATGATCGGTTGAATTCGATGGTTGTATTTGTAATGCCATCTTTCCAGAATCTCTTCTCTTTTATAAACAGTAAGATTAGGGTGCGCATGAGCTAGTGCTTCATAGACTTCATCAAATTTACCTCAAAGAGAAGAGAAAAGGAGACACACTCAGAACAAGACACTCGTGGCTACAATCGAAGAAACAATTGTGGCTACAATCAAAGAAACAATCGTGGCGGCCGAGGTCAAATGCTGACACCCCACCAAAGTCAAAAGCCCGCAAGCTGCACACGAGGCCACACAGCCAGGCACTTCACATGCCCACCCTCTCTGAGGAAAGAATCTTGGGCAGGGGGGAACTGAGACATAATTAAACTCGTGTGGTAAGTAAATTCACCTTATGGAATTAAGAGAACATTTCATACAACTAGAAATCTCTCAGGTGAGATTTCTGAATATCTTACACGCACACACACACTCACACACACGTACACATTAGGGGTGCTAAATAAACTGCTTAGGGCACTGCAATACCCAACCAAAACCCAAGTTATGTTCTGGGAGATATGCGTGCCGAGATGGAGAATCTTTAGATAAGAAAATACAGTAAGCAGAGGGTGAAGGCTGGGAAAGGCAGACTGCCAAGTAGAAACCTTCTTTAAATCGCTGCACTCTTTGTAACTTTGTAGCCTGGTCACTACCTTCACTCCCTTTTCTTGTTTTTCAAACCCATTTGGTGGGGGTTGCTCCCTGCTCCCCACACCCCAACATGATACCACCATAACAATCTTGTAAAGAAAAGTGAAGGGTCAATGTGATTTTTTAAAAACAGCAACAAAAACTTGCTGTTTTAGACTGAATCTGTTGAAAAGTTGGTGTGCAGGTGTGCATATGTAATTTAATCTTCACTGTGTGCTGTGATCCTCTTAATTCCCCCGTGAGGGGCAGAACTCTCACTTGTAAGGTATTCTGCTGTGGGAAACCTCTTATTTGATACCTAGACTAACCCTAGGAGGTGATAAAATACAAGTCAGAAGAGCAGGCCTGAGTCTTGCTCTGCGCTTACATTGTGGCCTGGAGATGTAACATGTAGGTGACAGGGCTGGTGTGAGGCTTAGAGGAGAGGTTTGAAAAAAAAGTTCAAGGTATTATTATTATTCCACTACTTATAGATTTAAAAAAAAGTAATCTCACTCAGATTGACCAAAGCATTCTCCTTCCTACCCTCTACTGCTTCCCTAAGCAGGTCCTAACTAAAGAAGGCTTCAGGGCTCAGAAATCATGGTAATTGCAAATTTTGTATGTACCTTCCCATCTCAATTTTCCTGAGAAGGCAGGCTGTAGCTCTTGTCATATTTGATGAGTCCAAAGTGGTTAAATCTGACCATCATAAATACATAGAGTACCGATTGCAATATTCTAGGAAAACGTGAACAATTATACTCCAAGTGATACTGTCAGGTTAGTCTGAGGAAGTAACAAAATATGTTAGCATATTTTCCAGGGAGTAGCTGGGGCCACCAGAGAAGGACCTGCACACACCACTAAAGGAAGCCAGAAAAGAACCAGTTCAATCTGGTTACAGTATCCATTATGAACTTAAAGTAACCAAAAACTCATTAAATAACAATAAAATCCTGGCCTCTGGGAAGAGTTTGGACACCAATTTTCTGAACATGTGACCCAAGAAGAGGCAAGAACTACTACTGTGCCAAGCCGACACCACCCTCCTAGGCTGTGACAAAAATTCCCATCATGAATATACATTAATGTGATGGGATAAAAGCACAGCGGCCCCTTAGTTCTGGGAGCCATGGCTTTGGAAATTACTTCCTATGGGTTCCTTATTTGCTGCAAATAAATTTCACTTTGCATGGCAACCACTCCTGGTATAATGTCTGGTTCCTTAGCAAACCAAGTTCAGTTAAGTAACAGAAAAAGAAAAGAGAGATTTTGCTTTTTCAGAATCTAAGGATTAAATTCCAGACTATTCTCATGACACAGGCAATCATACCTTAAAGGCACAGAAACAAAAACTCCCCACTCAATCGCACTGGGCACATGCAGACCTCGTCTCAGACCACCACTTGGTCATACGTACCTTCTTTCGGCAAGATGGCTGCTACTGGAGATTGGTCAACCAGGACATAGTGGTCTTTGTCCAGATACTGGTCAAGTTCAATTACCCTTTCCTCAGAACACTGGGTCATTCCATGATCGCTTGTGATAATTAGGTTCAGAGTGTCCCACAACTTTGCCTTTTTCAGCATTTGTATAAGATATCCTAACTTGTTGTCGATATCTGAAATGACAAGCCCCATGAGCGGATTCTCAGGTCCCAAATGGTGGCCCATGTCATCAGGGTCTTCCCAGTAGAGAAGGCCAAGATTTATGGGCTCTTTTGATGTAAACCATTCAATAATTTTGGCAACTCTATCTTCAAATGAAACAGACTCATTGTACAGCATGTAGTGAGTAGGAAGGCTCTTGTGGATTTTTACGTCCGTTCCGGGCCACATGGCTGCACCGCTAGCATGCCCTGCCCTCTGGTTTGTGATCCATATTGGAGTTGCTTCTTCCCAAAACTCAGAATCATAAATATTCATGTTATCCAAGGAGAAAGATTTGTTCAGAATAGGATCAAACATGTCATTTGCAACAATCCCATGATTCTCTGCAAAGAGGCCGGTTACCAAAGTATAATGGTTGGGGTAGGTCTTCGTAATAAAAACATTAGTAACTTGCTTCACATGAACACCGTATTTCATGACATAATGAAAATGGGGTGTTGGCACTCTATATAAGTAATCCCAACGGAATCCATCAAATGAAACTAGTAGAACCTTTTGCTGGTCTGGTTGGAGAGAAAATGTAATTGAAAGTGTAAATGCAGCAAGTATGAAGGCCACCCAGAGGGGTTTTGAAGTCATTTTCAAAGTACTTGATCAGTTTAGTGTAAGATGATCTGTGTAAAAAAACATACAGGAGTTAACAGCCATAATTTTGTTCTATATACTTTACCCAAAACTGAAAGTGACAGTGCTTAGTAATCCCAGTTTTATCACAAATCACAGCCTGGAAGGATTATGTTGCAGAACTTCAGACCTGGGGCTACCTGTATAATAAAGCTAAGAAGTTTAGTTGTGTTAGAAACTGTTTTAACTTTCCAAGAATTTATCAAAAATCAAAACATTCCTTAAAGGAATTATTTAAACAAGTTCCCAAAAAAACATTTAAAAATATGATATAATTTACATACAACTTTTCTTTGAAAAGAAAACTTCAGGTTGACCCAGACTCTGACAGTCAAATTCCTGTGAATATATTTATCATTGTGGTCAGACCAACTATCGAAACCTAGCAACAAGAAAGTACCATTAGCAAATCCAATAATAATGCTTTTTAATATATTTGTGTCTATTTTTCAAAGTTGAGGCATATGTTTGGTTCATCATGATTAGAGATATTATTTGAGAGGAGAAAACAGATGAACTTGGTTTCCTGAAATGATCTTCATTCATTAATAATCAAATCATAGCCTTTTCTAAAGTAAACAACTAGATTCTGAACTAATTATAAACAGAAATCTAATTTTGAAATTTGATGTTAACCTTCCTAATGTTAAATTTTAATCTTATCAGTGATAATGTGTAGAAAAGGCACTTCCCAGGTTAAATAATCTCTATGGACCACGGTTGTTTTGTTTTTTAAAAATCTGCATTTTTAAAAAGCTTTCATTTTGTTCAAGAATCTAATAAGAGGCAATATGGATAAACCATACATATGTAACTATTGTCAGTTCTCATGGGGCTTGCAAATCAAGCAAGGGTCTTTTTCCTCTCCATTCTTGCAGGAAAGTATTTATTAGCCCACTGAAACTTGGAGCTAACCATACTTTATGCCAAGACACCTCATGAATTCAGCTTTGACATCTTCCTAAATTGAATATGCTGAAGACATTTTTAAACCTCAAGAACAGACTGTCTTGCCTTGCTATATTACAGCTACAGGTTAATAAAAACTGCTTGGCATGCTTGCGTTGCTTTCAGATGCAATACTTCTGTTTTGTTTGTTTTCAAATCATGATTTCACCATACCTAGCACATAAACTGAAACTGTCTTAGGCACTGGTCTCCAGACAATGGTTCAAAATTGAATTTTAAAACTATTTCTCAAATGGCAATAATGTGTGCAATTCTGGAAGGAACTCTAAAATAAACATCAGCTGCAAGAGGAAATGCAACTACATTTACTAACATACGTGGATGAGCGTGGTGGTTTCTCCCTTCTCTCTTCTCCTTCACCTTTCTATCACAAGGAAAGCTAATATGAACCAAATACAATTTAAGGCTAAACAAACACAAAAACAAACAAACAACACACAACTACATGAAACACCTGATTTTCCTCTAAATTCAGTCTGCAACTGTGGTCAACTGGGAAGACCTGCTTTCCTGGGACAAAGGAAAACAAAGAAAAAGACTAAGTGGTGTCTAAAGCTTAGGAATGTTTGGTAAGCAGAACCAACATTATCACATTGATGCCATAAAACAATAAACAGAGAGGTGGTGGGGGAGTAGGATGAAAGAAACATCAGATTTCCTTCTTTTTCATACACCAAAAAATGCCGCACGGGGCGCTGGAATCCCAAGCTCTGGGTCCACAATTCGCTGGGCTGCTTTCCAATCCCTCCTCCCCCTCAATCCTTCCCCCACAGCCAGCCTTGGAAATCTGGAGGGAAGAGGCGCCAAGAAACACGAAGACGGAAAGTGGAGGAGGAGGAAGTGTGGGTATAGAGAACAGACGTCAAAAAGAGGGTGATGCACCCCGCTTATCTTCTCCACAGGCGTTCCATTCCGTCCTAGCTACTGGGAAGGGGCGCGGCGCAGGGTAGGCGCGGCGAGGCCGGCAGCGGCCCCAACGGGGGCTGTGTGCGTGTACAACGCAACTGGGGGGTAGTCTGCGGCAGCCCACAAGAACTGTGTGGCTTTGGTCTCTTGCAGGAAAGCCGCCCCCTCCCCTGGTCTCTTACCTTTTCAGCGATCCCGTCAGTCCGTATCGGATCTGGAGGGGGTTCCCTCCCGCAGGCCCGGGGCTACATACAGTGGGGACGTGGCAAGAACGAGGGGCGCCCCTTGCAACCGTCGCTGCTCACCTGCACTTAGCCTCGGCGCAGAGCACCTGACCAACACTGCCTCCCCGCCGCAGGCCCCGCCTCTTGGCTCTCATTGGCTACAGTAGAGATTGGTACCGCTAGTGGCCTCCTGGGAGTCGCTGCACTGCCTGTCTATCAGCTGGAGCGGGGCGGGCGTTGCCTGTGTTTGGAGGCTGGAGGGGGCCAAAGCCCACGTGAGCAAAGGGCAGTGACGGACCCAGCAGGTCGGCCAGAGGGGCAAGGAGGCGAAGACACTGGCCCTTTGCGCTCGCTAAGGTCCTCTCTGCCTGATCACCAAACCTTTCCGCAGTGTGCCTTTTCTAGAGGGGCGGTGTGCTGCAGTCGGTGATGCAAAGAGATTATAACGCGCTACCCCAATGGTGCCCTAATACTGAATGTTTTTGTTAAAAACTACTTTTATTTTCTTATCTGATCTCAGGCTGTGTGTGTGTGTGTGTGTGTGTGTGTGTGTGTGTGTGTGTTCTTGTCACAAATGGGTGACACCATCCCCTGGGCTATGTTCTGAGGAACACCAAATGTTGTCCATAGGAAGATGAAATTTTCTTTACTTCTTTTCCTTAGTTGGTGGTGGTGCCTGCGTTACCTCCAAACATTTAATTTAAAAGCATTTAATTTAGTCAGTTATCCAGCGCCAATATTTATTGTCCAGGTTTTTGCAATATAAGGTCTCAGAGATCTGCAACAGTGTGGCACCTGAGAGTGAACAAATTAAACCAAGCCAGGTTCAGGATTAGGTTAGTTTGCACAGTGAGACACCGAACACCTCCTCTGATGGTTGCATCTAGGCTCCAGACTCTGCTTGTAGCTTTGTTACCGAATATGCAGTAGAAGCTATGAACTTCAGGTCTGATTTCTCTTTTGAGAAGTCTTCTTTGGCCCTATTTGTTCTGTTCCCTTACTGTAGTGAATTAATTTTTCACATTTTTCTTTTTCATAATCAATGGTATTTTGAAACCAGCTGGAGTGTGATGGGCACGTACATAGTTTGCCAATTTGAGGTTAACTATAATTACCGTAAATTAGTACAGTGACTTCAAACTCCCCTGAAAGGTTTTGTACATCTACACCAGCGGTGTCCAACCTTTGGCTTCCCTGGGCCACATTGAAAGAACTGTCTTGGGCCACATGTAAAATACACTAACACTAATGATAGCTGATGAGCTAAAAAGAGGTCACCAAAAAAACCTCATAATGTTTTAAGAATATGTATTGGGCCATATTCAAAGCCATCCTGGGCTAGAGGTTAGACGTGCCTGATCTACACAATCCCTAGGCCTAACGCTGGCCACGCTGCAACGGGCAATAATATCTGCTTGGTTGTCACAACTTAGTTCCAACACCTAATTAGCTCATAAAACAGAGCAAAACTAGTGGCTTTTGCTCCATCTGGAGTGTATGTACCCTGTCTGGTATACTGGAGCTTTCTTAGACATTCCTGTTATTTAATTAAATGAGACAAACATTTTGGTTACAGTTGTTTTTTTTTCCTCTCTTAACTTCTCATTGAGGGGACAATGGCTTCCTTCTGATTGTGTTGTACCATCCCAAAGGGCACCCGGGCCCTCTCTGGGGTCCTTTTACTTGTAGTAATTTGAGTTAATGGTTTTTCACATGTGGGAGGGGAATTAAAAGGGAGACTGATTTCTGTGTTTAACCAGACCCAGTGACAATGAAGTTGTACAGGCTGTTCTAACTCTCCAAAGCTCTGTCCTTTGAAATTGCTCAAAATTGGAACAGGTGGTCCAATATTGTAAGTCCTTTTCCCCCCAAAATAGTCTGACGCTGTGTTCTCCCAAAACACTCAAAGAACAGTTTATGTTGATCACAGAGCAGAGGTAGGGCCTTTGATACGGGTCATTGCATGTTGCTGGACTCTGTTCAGACGGCACCATGCTTTGCTTTGCACACTTTTTATGGACCTGCAGTTGTGCTCTCCAGTGACCACTGGGAAATAGGTATGGTATATTATTCACCACATGCCTTGGAAAATGACTCATGAGTGCTTCAGTGAGTGCCAAACACACTTCCCAGATCTCCATATAATGATATCTACTGTTCAGCTGGTAGGCTTATTATATAACTCATGTCCCTAATGGGAAGAAAATGTGGCTTAAATTGTGTAAGTAGAGGAGTGATTGTAAAAACATTGAATCCTGCTTGCACATCTGTAACAGCCCTCCTGCCTGGTCTGTTGACTCAATTTCTGCCTAATTGCATAACTGTTCAGCAAAATTATGGTAGTGTAAGCCACAGCCTGATTGACTATAACTATTTCTTTATTTTATATTATTGAATTAATATAATTATCATTGAGCTAGTAATATTTTTCTGAATAATGGAGTGACAATAAATTTTTGTCATGTTTTTTGGGGATGGGGTTAGGGGCGTCATTCTGCCTTCCTAAGGAAGTCTAATAGGGGTTTGAGGGCTGATTCTTTTCTTTCTCATGAGCTGGAAGAAGTTTGTGCTAAAACTGAAATATATCTGTTCTTTATGAAATACCCAAGACTGTCTCTGCCACAGAAGTTTTGTTTTCAAAACTGGTCTATACCCCACAGTAGGGAAACTGAACAGATGATTTTACAATTTTAAAAAATGTATAAATGGCTAAACCAAAAGAAAGTCTATCTCTTAATCCTTTGTAGATCATTCTGCAATATGTGGGTCTCACATATTCAAGAGCCTTGGGTTAGGAACCACCTCGACTCTGGTATGGGACTGACCTTAATTCTTATTTATTTATTTATAAATTCATTTTTATTGTTAGACTTATTGGGGTGACATCTGTTAGCAAGGATTACATAGGTTTCAGGCATACAATTCTACAGTGCATTGTCACCTTGTTGTATAATAAGTTCACCACCTAATGTGACTTCTCTTTCCATCACCTTATATTTAGCTTCCCCCCCTCCTCTCCCACCCCCTCCCCTTTCTCCCTTCCCTAACCCACTCGCCCCCAAATAAACATTAAACTATTGATTGTGTCCATGGGTTGTTTGTTTGTTTGTTCATTTCTTTTCTCTTTGTTGCTTTCAGTTTTATATTCCGCATATGAGTGAAGTCATACAGTTCCTTGTTTTTTCTGTCTGGCTTATTTCACTAAGCATGATGATCTCCAGGTCCATCCATGTTGTTGCAAATGGCAATATTTCATCTTTTCTTATAGCTGAGTAATATTCCATTGTGTATATGTACCACAGTGACCTTAATTCTTGATAAATAGTAGGTCTTCACCAAACTGGACTCAGTGGCAGAAGTTCAGCCCAGTGTGTACAAAGGTGAAGTATAGATTATTCAAAGACTTAGTTCGAGTGTTTTATGTCTATTAGTAATTTAGGCTGCTAATGATATATCTGTACTAATCAGAAATATATTTTCACACAATTATGCTTTTATCCTCTGAATGCTTTATGTAAGTCAAAGATAATATTAAAAACTTCTTTGTATTATTGTACTTTGTAAATTCTATTCTTAGTGTATTATTTTCCAGGGCTATTGTAGTGAACTATCACAGACTAGGTGACTTACAACAACAGAAATTTATTGCCTCACAATTTTGGAGGCTAGAAATCTGAAATCAAGATGTCAGCAGGGCCACACTCCCTCCAGAGGTTGTAGAAAATATCTTTCCTGTCTTTTGTGGTTTCTGGTGGTTTCTGGTGTTCCTTGCCTTATTGTAGCATAGCTCTAATCATTGCCTCCATTGTCACATGATGTTCTCTATATATCTGTGTCTTCACATAGTCTTCCATCAGTAATTGGAGTTAAGGCCCACTTTAATCCAGTAAGACCTCTTCTAAATTTAACTAATTACATCTGTAAAGATCCTATTTCCAAAGAAGGTTACATTCTGAGGTTCCCGGTGAATGTGAACGTTATAGGGACACTATTCTATTCAACTCAGTACATGAAGCAGGCAGAATGTTTAATTTTATAGTCCAGAATAGATCAAAAGTTTATTAATTATTATTAAAATGACTCAAATAAAGGAAACTGACAACATTTAGCGCTGACAAGAATGTAAAACAACTGTGACTATTGTGCATTACTGGTGGGAATGGAATAGCCACTTTGGAAAACAGTTTGAAAGTTTCTTATAAAATTAGATATGCACTTACTATACAACCCGGGATTCTACTCCTAGGTATTTAGCCAAGAGAAATGAAGAACATGTTCAAAAATTTATAAGCACATTTTAATAAGAGCATAATTTGTAATCATTAAAAGCTAGAAACAACCCAAATGTCCTGAAACTGTGAACTGACAACAGTGTTATATCCATAAATGAAATACTATACAGCAGTAAAAAGTAACAAAGTACTGATACATGCAACAACACAGATGAGTCTTAAAAGTATTTTGCTAAGTGAAAGAAGCCAGATAAAAATGGTTATATATTGTATGGTTTCATTTATGTGACACTCTAGAAAAGGCAAACAAGACAGAAATCAGATGGATGGTTTCTGAGGACTGGGATTGATGGGAGGAGATTGGCTGCAGTGGGGCACAAGGGAACTTTCTGATGTAAAGGGATTTTGATTGTGATGGTGGTTACGTGACTGTCTAAGTTTGTCAAATTTAGAAAACTATGCACCTGAAAATACTTAAATTTACCATGTGTAAATTATACCTCAACTAACAATAGCAACAAAAAATAAGAACTGCTGTGTGATCATCCCCCCCACAATTTATGAATTAGGCCTAGTGGTGTTTGACATTACTAGTCATTTTTCTGTGTATTGCAGAACATGTTAGTTCAGTCTGCTGGACTTAAGAACTTGGACATGCAATAACCCCTTGGACTCTACTCTGCTGGTTTTCATGTTCTTTCACCTTGTGAAGCCAAGTCTGGAAACTACACAGCAAAGAAACAATTACTTTCTGAGCTAGAGCTGAATGTCATTTGTTGAATAACTAAATCAGTCTGGGATGTGCTAATGCAGGCAAAAGGGACAGTTGTCATTTGGTATCTGTTTTGAGGCCTACTTTGAAAGACATATTCTCAGAAGAAGCCAAGTACAAACGACTGCAGGTGAGTTCGTACTTTATGGGGTGAACTCATTAAGTAGGTCAAAACCCATATATCCCTTAGACGCTTCAAAGTACATATTAACCTCACCGTTTATTTTGAAAGATATTGGCTTATCATGAATATTATAATTCTGGAAATTTACTGTGAGCATGGGAGGACCTAAATAAAATAGTTCCTACTCCCAGATCAAAAAGACATAGTTTGCACTCTAGGCATTTACATTTCAAATGTAAATCTGAACATCCTTTGCAAGTACTATGTGGCTTGAGGGTGCACGGGGTTCTTGGGTAAGTATTGCACTCTGTGCATGGGCAGAGCAGGAAGCAGTTGCTTTCTGCCTCTGTGGCTTTCTTGGCGTGGAGGCTGCGGAAAACAGTAGGAGGTATTCCTCACCCCATTCCTAGATGTCTGCAGTTTAATAATTGGAAATTCATCTCTTTGCCTTGAAGCTTTTCTCTCAGAGTAATGACAGATCCACCTAACAGAGGTGGATGAGCCGTGTGTGTGACCAAGTCCATCGCATTTACAGAGTAGCATAGTTCCTTGGGGACGAAATAAACAGAGTACCCTAGAGGAAAGTGAAAACAGCAGGAGGAAGTAAAGGGAGCAAACCCAAAGCTGACATCTTTTATAATTAAACTTAGCTCTGCTCTTTGACAGTTATAAAGCAGCAGATCACTGAAGGGGGCTATCAGGTCATAGGTGACGAAGAGGACAATTATCTGCGGAGGCACTCCAGGTGTTTCTTTCTTTTTTTTTTTCCTTTTTTAATTTATTTTTATTGTTAGACTTATTGGGGTGACATCTGTTAGCAAGGATTACATAGCTTTCAGGCATACAATTCTACAGTGCATTGTCACCTTGTTGTATAATAAGTTCACCACCTAATGTGACTTCTCTTTCCATCACCTTATATTTAGCTTCCCCCCTCCTCTCCCACCCCCTTTCCTTTCTCCCCTCCCTAACCCACTCGTCCCCAAATAAACATTAAACTATTGATTGTGTCCATGGGTTATTTGTTTGTTCATTTCTTTTTTTGTTTGCTTTCAGTTTTATATTCCACTTATGAGTGAAATCATGCAGTTCTTTGTTTTTTCTGTCTGGCTTATTTCACTTAGCATGATGATCTCCAGGTCCATCCATTTTGTCGCAAATGGCAATATTTCATCTTTTCTTACAGCTGAGTAATATTCCATTGTGTATATGTACCACAGCTCCTTTATCCAGTCATCTGTCACAGGGCACTTTGGTTGTTTCCATGTTTTGGCCACTGTGAACAGTGCTGCAATGAACATTGGGGTACATAAGTCTTTGTGGACAAAGGTTTTCAGGTTTTTTGGGTAGATCCCCAGAAGGGGGATTGCTGGGTCAAATGGTAGCTCCATTCCCAATTTTCTGAGGAACCCCCACACTGCCTTCCACAGTGGTTGTACCAGTTTGCACTCCCACCAGCAGTGTACCAGAGTTCCTTTTTCTCCACATCCTCTCCAGCACTTGTTATTCCTTGTCTTGTTG